>RJWM01006718.1:0-82517 GCA_004363535.1 Dasyprocta punctata
TAAAATACAGTCTATGAAGACAGAAACTCAGTAAATACTGCATAACATTTATAGCGATATGTTTATATATAATAAAAGTAGAAATCATACATATTGGTAATATTAGTAAATGTGAATGAATTTAATTCACTTGCTAAAAGAAAAGTATTTTTAATTTTGCTCACAAAGCATGACCCAACCTTATGAAGTACATAAGGGGCATACCTCCAAGCACAGCCACAGTTGTGTGGATTAGGAAGTCTAAAATGAAGGGACAGGAAAAAGAATATAAAGCAAAAAGGGTTTGCACTGTAGTTTAGAAAAAAGAATGTTGTGACAAAGGACAGTTTTGAATGTTGAAAGCCACAATTAACAATAAAGACATAAAAAATATGAATCCCTGAGCACAAAACATAGAGTAACCACTTCTATTTTGATAAACAATACACAATAGAAGATGTTAAGACCTACAGAAACACACCAATAACAGATTTAAAATATTATAGTACAGATCAAGAGTACAAAATGAAATAAATAAGAATGTAAAATAATTAAACAACATAATAAGATGTGTTTTACTGTACAAACTAAAATAAATAGCTCTGCTCAAGTGCATAGAGAATATCTGTGTTTCAGACTATTTGTATCCCCCCACCCCAGCCCACCTTCATATGTTAAATTCCTAAGCCTCCACATAACTGTCTTTAGAGGGAAGGCTTTTGCAGCAATAACATTAAATAAAATCAGAAGGGTATAGCTCTGATCATATAATCAGTGTTTTTATAAGGTTCCTCAGCTCTCTGAGAATATACAGAAGCAGGGCATGTGAAGACAGAGCCAGAAAGTCTGGGCAACTTAAATGAGCAGCTGAACTTAGTTGATTTTATGGAGCACAAATAGAAAATGTATATTTTTTTCATGTGCACATGTAACATTTGCCAAAATAAAGCAACTTTTAATAAATTAGGACTGCATGTGGACTGAAAACATACAAAACGTGTTATATGACCACAGCAGAATTAAACCAAAAGCTGATAACCAAAACATAACTAGGAAAATCTCCAGGAAGATTTTTCTTTCTTCCCCCCCCCTTTTTTTTTTTTTTGTCTTCTTGTGACAGGTTGTCACTGTGTAATGCATACTGGCCTTGAGCTCACTTCGTAGCCCAGGCTGGTCTCGAGCTTGCAATGATCCTCCTGCCTCATCCTCTGAAGTGCTGGGATTACAGGCGTGTGCCATCATGCTGGGTTTTGCTACCCATTGTTAAAGACAAAGTTGCAATGGAAATTAGAAAATGTTTTGAATTAAATTAATATGAAAATACAACATATTAAAATCTGTGGAACACAGCTAAGGTTATTGGAAGGAAAAGTTATAATTACAAATTTGCATGATAAAAAGATTAAAAATCAATTACATAAACTTTGTTCTAAAGAAGTTAAACAAAGTACAGCACATTAAGCTCCAAAGAAAGACAACAATAAAGATTATAAAAAGAATCAATAAACTAGAAATCCAATGCACAGCAGAGAATTAAAAAGCCAAAAATTGGCTCTTTGAAAGATTAATAAGATTTATAAACCTCAAGAGTTGCTCATGATAAAAAAGAGAAAAACTTATTTTTCAATATCAGAAATGAAAAAGTATCACTATGAATGTTGCAGATATCTAGGTGATAATAACAGGATGTTGTAAATAAATTTATGCCAACAAATTTGACAACTTCTATTATATGCTAACTTTCTTAAAAAATAAGTTTTAGGAAAACTGACAAAAGAAAGAAAGAAATTTCAAACAACCCTTTATCTAACAAATAAATTATATTCATGGTGTAAAACCTTCACCCAAAGAAAACTTTAAACTAGATGGCTTTACCAGTGAATTCAGCCAAACACTTATTGAGGAAAAATACTGATTTTACCCAAAGTGTTTCAACACAATGCACATTTAACACCTCACAAAGCATTGCAAGAGTAGTATCCATGTAAGCAATGCAATGGAACAAAGAATCCAGAAGCCAAGTCATACACTTGTGCTTATGTGTCTACTATGATAAAGATCTTGTGGTAATTCCGCTGGAAAAAAATATTTTCAGTAAATAATGTTCTGCCAACTGAATACCGAAGTTTTCATTGCTATAACAAAATACTTAAGATTGAGTACTGTAATTTATTTTTTAAAAAACAGACATGTATTTCCTCACAGTTCTGGAGAATGGGAAATCCAAGGTCAAGGTGTCAGCACTGGCGTCAGGAGACAGCTGCTCTTTACTTCCAAGGTAGTGTCTTGTTGCTCCATTCTTACATGGGAGGAGGCAGAAGGGAAGAGAGCTAGTACTGCTTGGAGCCTCTTTTACCAAGGCCTTAATCCCATTTCCTGATCCCAAAATATTTTAGTATGATCATGTGGACAACTAAGTTTCAACACATGAATTTTTGAGGGGACATAATTTAGACTACAGTATTCATATTAAAAAATAATCTATTTCTCATAATATATGTAAAACAAATTCAGAATATTTCAGAGGGATGAGTATTGTGCTTAGTGCTATAGTACTTCCCTAGCATGCAAAGCCCTACATATGGTCATCAGTACTGAAAAAAAAGTGAGAGAATTGAGGATATAGTTCAGTGGTAGAGTGTGTACCATTTGTGAGGTCTTAGGTTCAGTCTTTAGCAGTAAAAATAACCCTACCTCCTTTACTTATATATTTTTAATATATTTGACATAGAATTTTTCCTTTGATTATAATGAGTTCCTACACATTGAAAAGAAAAAGATACCATAATAAAAAAATTAGAAAGAAGACTCGTACCTCATAAAAGAGAATATCCTGACAGCATTTAAAAGCTGCTTATTCTCATTATCCCTCAGAGAAACAGAATCAAGTCATAATCAGTTACTTATCCACCTAACACTGGGTTTGGACAAACTGGAACAATCACATTCATGGTAGGCACATGAATTGATATAGTCATGTTCCAAAATTCTATGACAGTACCTATTAAAGACTCACAAACCCTGCCTCTCAACAATTGCAGTACTAGAGAAATGAATGCAAATGTCCAACAAATGAAATGTATAAAAATGCTTACTGTAGAAATATTCATAATAGCTAAAACTGGAAGAGCTCTAACTGCTCATCAGGAGTAAAACGGATATATAAATTGTGGTATATCCACACAATGGAATATCATGTAGCAATGAAAAAGAATGAACTAGGACTCAGGCAACAACATGGATGGAGTCCATGGATATAGCCAGGAGGGAAAGAAGTCAAACAGAAAAGTGTGTATATTGTGGAATTCCTTTTCTATCAAGTTCAAAAGAAGACCAAATGAGTCTAGAGTGGTAACTGAACGGTAGTTTCCTCTAAAGGAAGAAAAATAAAAACCAACCAACTAAACAAACAAACAAAAAAGAAAACAAGGAGAGAGCCTGAATGAAGCTTGGGGGTACTATACTTGGCCTTTATTTTATTACTAATGTTAGTCATGTATAAAAAGATGTATAAAGGTGTACTCTTAAGCTTGGTACATAAGAGTAGCTAAATAATACTCAATTTTTAAAAGGCAAATGAAGACAGTTTATGGATTTAAAAAAGGGCAAAATAAAGATATTTTCAGACAAAAGCAAACAGATTTTATCAGCAACATACTGCACTATAAGAATCCTGAAGCAGTTCTTGGCTGGAGGAAAATGGCGTGGATGAAAGGAAATGCTTCCTCAAGGGTGAACGGGTAGGTAGATAGAAACAATGCCAACTACCAGAATGGGTCTTGTGGCAATTACAGCATCTGTTGTAGTCGGGGTTTGCAAGGAAAAGACAAAACAGGGCACATAATTTATAGCATTATTTTATAATGGTCACTCAAAGAGTCAAACATCAGAAGTGCAGGAAATCTGCTCACACACTAGAGACTACAAAGAATCCAGCTGAGGGCCTGGATCCCATGGCAACATTGTGCACGAGTTTGGATGAAGACCTAGAGCTGGTGACAATGCCCCCCACCCCGTAAGTCCAGCTGGAGGCCTAGAGCCCATGACAACGACTAATGCAAGTCTATTTCATGGATCTATGCTGGGAAGGTCCAAAGGTCAGCAGTGGAAGCCAGAAAGGCTGTGCCAATGGGATGAAGGATCTATGCCAGTAGGCTGAGGATTCTGCACTGGAGCCAGAAAGTGACACTCAAAGTAAGGAACAGAGCTCCCCGAAAAGTATCACAACAATCCTCAGCAACAGTGAGGTCCCAAGCTCCTCCGACAATGAGAACAGACAAGTTCATACCATGAAACCAGAGTGACAAGCTTCTCCTGGAGATTGAACAGCATGCATCTTCCCCTCTGGAGCCAGGAAGCGATGTTCAAGTAAGGACCAGAGCTCCCCCAAAGTGAAATGCAGCCATTCTCAGTGACACAGTCCCAAGCTCCTCCTATGAGAACAGCCGAGTTTGGATCAGGGAAGCCAGCATGACAAGCTCCTCCAGGAGGACCAACAGTCCCTAAAAAACCAACAGCTCCAACTCTTCTGCTTCAGTTCTCCCTTTTTATGTTAGCAGCAATCCTCAGGTGGGCCATCCACACTGAGTACCATGCTGATTCAGTTCAGCTGGTCTTACAAATTGACTACCAGTTATCAATCCACCACAGCATCTATTGAAGGAAAAAGGAAGGCAGCAAACACACAAAGTGTGGGACATGAGGAAATGGAACTTGAGACTGCAAAAGCTGCTACATTAAGGGGGATCATAATGAGGGAATGATGTGAAGTTGTCATCTCTGATGTATTATAATAAAATAAAATGATACATAATTAAGAATTAACAATGAAGAAAATATTTAGCGTTGACATGTCAAGAAAGAATATGTGCATTATCCAGGACTATGAAGGTAACTAAGAAGGATGAAGTGGAAGTGTTGTGCAAGTTTACCTCTGGGGAATGAGACCAGGGGGGAGAGACTGGGAGATGGCTAGACTCTTTTAAAATTTACTAGTCTGTATATAGAACACTTAGATAAAATTAATTTTGTTCAAAAGACTTCAGCTGAATTGTTGGTTAAATGACTACCTGAACCAAATTTTAACCCCACAATTGTTCTTGAGAAAGAAGCACGTTCCAGAATCATGGCTTTTCCTGCACAGCCACCATCCCTGAATCCTCTTGTGCTAAGCAAAGCCACCCCAAAATATGCCACTTTGGGAAAGCACTACTTTGGGAAACTGAGAAGAAACAGATGCCCCAAGAAAGCGCTCTATTCTCCTATTATTTGCCTCAAAAAAGGGCATAAATTTGCAGAGGTATCCCTCCTCCATGCAGGGCAGAAAATAGGAAAATGTCCATTTGTCAAGTTTCAAAAATATTTCCAAGTGAAAAAGCAAGTATTTCTAGTTGAATAGAACTCTCATGTGATTTTAGGAACTTTAAGGTATTTCAGGTGCTTTGAGGTTCCTGGTTACTTCACTTGAGAATTTTAGTTTCAGCTAAAATAACTCCAATAACTCCAGCAAAATACTTGTGTACATAACTGTATTTCACAGTGATGCTACTGATTTTCCTAAGGATGCCTCTTTGAAGGACTGTTCGGGGACTCAGGGATTCAGTGATACTGAAATTATTCCTCAGGTGGAGGTGGCAGGCACACAGTGCAGTGGGAAAAGGCAGGATTTGTCACCACACAGGAATAAGCCCAAATTTAGTTCAGACCAAAGGTGCATGTGGTCTTGGGCAAAACCCTTAGCCCCTCCTATGCCCTCTCACTGCAAAGGGAAGTCATAATATTGCCCAGTCTATGTGATGAGTGGATATGAGGAAAATCATCAAAATGACACAATGATATGACTATGCTTTTGAGAATTTAAACAAATCTAAAATGATATGATTGTCATTCTTTTTTAAAAAATTTTTATTTTAAATAGAAAAAAACAGAAAAATCAAGAAGCAAATTATAAAAAAAAAAAGACACAGCAACAGCAACAACACCCCAAAACAATAGCGATATAGGTTT
The DNA here is from genome assembly GCA_004363535.1 of Dasyprocta punctata. Taxonomy (NCBI): domain Eukaryota; kingdom Metazoa; phylum Chordata; class Mammalia; order Rodentia; family Dasyproctidae; genus Dasyprocta; species Dasyprocta punctata. Next base: position 5,986 of record RJWM01006718.1, read on the forward strand.
TCAAAACAAGATGACAGGAATTTAACAACGGTTGTTATATTGCATATTGTTATCTTCAAAATTGTTACTCAGGTTACCAGATATGGACATGCACGATTACTGCCATTCTTAATTGTTTTAGTTAGTGTTATTCAAAATGTAGAAGCCAATTTATTAATACATTTTATTATATCTGTCCATTTCAATAGTTATAAATTAAGCATGCAGAGCAATACTGAAAGCTGGTGTCAAAGGACAAAATTGCAACAATTTAATTCAATGATCTTAATTGATTATTTTTGATTCTAGCATCAGGAAACACTTCATTTCATAAAACAGATGAAGTGATAAACAGAAGTTGGTTTTATAAACAGAAGAACTGAAGAAAGTAGACACAAAAACAAGATGATTGATTGTTTCAAAGTTACTTTCATTGTAAGGCAGGAAAGAGAGCAATAGAAAAGTTGTTAAGTGGTCAACAGCAGGTTACCTTTTTGCACAAGGAAGGAACTTCATACTGACAGCAATTGAAGTTGGCTTGTTTGGAAAATTTAGTTATTATTTCTCTCTTTCTCCTGATTTCTTAGAAGGTCAAATAATAATTTAATTTCAGTTAGGTAACATGACTCCATTTTGATTCTCAGTCTGGTCTGTTGGAGCACATTGCTTTAATAAAGGACCAGCTGTAATGTTTAGTTAATACTAGTTAACAGATGCCTCCACATTTGACCTTGCACGATCATCTTCTTTTAAAAGGATTGTGCAGAGATTTGGGAAAAGCTTATTGGCTGATTTGTCAAATGAGAAGCCCAGGGATTTGTGATAGGAAAAATCTTGACAGGGTATAAATGAACATCACACCTACAAGAACAGAGTACCACTGTTTCTGACCTCAAGTGAATCTGCCTGGAACTCATTGACAAACAGAAATTCTGAAATGTGTTAAAGTTAATTATAAGGGTCAGAGGATGGAGGGGAGGAGACATGTGTAAGATTAAACAGTTAACAAGATTCTAGGGGTGAACAAAAGAACGTTTAAGCCCTTCACTCAAATCCCATTATGACCCCCAATCTGCTTACAACCTCAATGATCCAGAAGCAACAATTACTACTCCTTATGGACTCTCTTCCTATCCCAAAGCTTTCCCACTTTGTGTAATCCCACTCCTTTTAGCTATAGACTCAAGGAAAACAATATATTCCTTCTTTCTCCAAATTTTCTTTGTAAAGCAATGTCTTAGTTCTGATCTTGTGAACATATTGCCAACTGCTACCCAGCTCTGTTGCTAGTAGTTGTGGGGAATTTTTCCTAAGATCTGGAACTTCTTCTGGTTCATACTTGTAATGTCTTGATAAATATTTTACTTTCAGAGATCCATCTATCTCAAGAGTTTTAACACCACAGCTAAGCAAGGCAGAAATTAAAGGCATGCTTAACTCATAAAATTTGACTTTTAGAATATCTTTAAATAAAAGGAGAAGGAAGAGGAAGAAGAGGAGGAGAAAAGGAAAGGAGGAAGAACAGCAGGGAGTAAGAAAAAAAGAGAAGAAAGGAAGGAGAAGAAGAAAGAAGAAAAGAAAAAGGAGGAGCAGAAAGGAGGAGGAGAAAGAGGAAGGAGAATTCTGTTTCTACAAAAGTATTGTTAATTTTTTAAAAAATAGAACTGTTAAAGCTTCCTTTTAAAAATAGGTATAGGCCACAGTGATGGAGAACCTACTAAACCATTCAGTAAGAATTACCTATGATCTTGGCTTTTTAAAAGATTGCTGAATGCAGAATTTATATGCTTTTGTTCTTTTATCACCTGGTGGTTAGACTATAAATCACATTCTGGGACCATCTACAAGGAATCTTGAGTATAGAGAGCTTCATTTGTGCTTTCTTAAACAAAACCTACTCCAGTCTCTCTCTTCCTCTTCAGGAAGAATTCATGGGGCAGTTCTGTGAGTATACATCAGAGCAAAGGAGCAATCCATCACTGAGTGAATGGCACCTCCCAAGTTCTATTACACCATCCGTCACCAAAGTAAGTTGTTGCTCTAATGATATATTAGTGTAATAATCTACGAAAGACACATCAGTGATGTATTACTCAAAAGATGGCCCTATTTATGGAAGTGTGGCTCCAGGAAGCTCCTGGATACTTTTGGAGAAGTTGGATGACTTCCATGGAATCTAAACTCAGCCAAAAAAGCAAAACACAATCGAAGGCATTTTCTGAGTAGCAGAGAGGTATACTGGTTTGAAATGAATCTCCTGGCATCTTTGTAATAAATCTGCAGCCCTATTTAACCTTGGTGTCTTGACTAATTCTAATTTGCAGGTTCCATTTGTTTGGCAGGAAGGAACCTGAATTTTGCTCTGGGGAGATTCTGGGTCAGAAGACAAACAAACTCTCTTCTGTAAGTCGGATTCTTAGGGAGTCTGTGGTACAGAATACCTTAGAGATTTTCAATTAGCTTGAAATAATTGAAATCACCTATAATGACAATCTCATTGAACACTCATTTGGTATTCTCATACATTTCATTGCTTTTCCTACTCTATAAAAATAGATTTATTTCCCTCCCATTTCTCTTTCCTCACAATGTTTCTTGTTATTAAAAACAGAAGATTGCTTGTCAAATGTTTTATTTGTCACATGTGTGAGACCATCCATCACCTACTCCCTCTGTGTGTACATGTGCATATGTTTAGTTGAACTTCGCTCATCATATTCGTGTAAAAAACTACTGCTAATTGGGTGAACATATACATAAAAGCTAATTAAAATGAAATATTTACATCATAATAACTGTACTTGGTAAAGACTAATAGAAACATAATGATAAGTACAGAAGTCTGCTCTACAAATTGTGCTGTATTCATATAATTGCTCTTGTGATAGAGGTGAGTTCCGTAGGCAAAATTTATAATGCCAGTGGCATTCATCTCTGTTTGGCATTGAATTAAATGTACAACATTTTGAAGGAAGCACAACGCAAAAGGTCAAGCAGGAAAGAAGGAAAGCACATCAGTCCAATGGCTCTCAGAATGTTTCTGGAAGTGAGGCTGGTCTTTTCTGTCTCAGCCTCTTCCTTCAAGTGTACAGGAAATAGGGCCCTGGGCCATGCTCTTGGCCAGAGAACACTTAGGCTTTGTGATGGGTTCCAGAAAAACCATCCAGGATTGCTGACCTAATATATAGATAGTACTTTAGGCTGGTACTATGGTTTGAATGTGTGTACTGCTAAACTTCACATATTGGAATCTAAGACCAAATGTAATAGTATAAAGAGTAGGAGCTTTGGAAGGCAATTAAGTCATGAGGAATCTACCCTCATTAATACATTAGTCTTTATAAAAGGACTCATGAGGAACTAGTTAAATTTCCTTTTTTGCCCTCCCGTCTCTTCTGCTATGTAAGGATCCAGCAAGGCACCATATTGAAACCAGTGGGTCCTTACCAGACACTGAATCTGCCAGAAATTTAATCTTGGACTGAGGAAAAGTAAATTTCCATTATTTATAAATTAGCTGGCCTCAGGGATTTTGTTATAACAGCACAAACACCACAGATATTTCAAATGAGTGAAACCATGGAGTTACCTATTTGTGCTTCCGTTTGCTTGAGGTAGCACTCCACTGAACAGAACCACTGTATTGGTGAGGGACTGTGTTCACTGTGGATATAGACATCTCTGGAACTCTCCTGTCTCTTCCTTTTCCTTGGCTGCCTCAGTATCCATTCCCTTTCCTCTTCACTCCCAACTGACATCATTTCGTTCTTTACAGGGTCAGCCCAGCTCCAGGCTTCTTGTCATTTTTTTCTCTGAATAATGCAGAAACTGGGAAAAAGTATAGGAACCTCCCCCTCATCAAGCCCTTAAAATTAAAATTCCCCCTGTCTTTATCCTATGTCTGACATTTGCTGAAATCTTTCAGTTGCTTTAACGCTGGCTCCAGGTGTCAGAGACAAGGTACCACCCATATAGGCCACCAGGACCCTCCCCGCACCCCATAGCAATCCAGTAGACAGCAGGCTCCATATGCACAGAAAATCCCCCCAGCCTGTCAGGGAGCTCTGCTGCAGACTGGCAGGTCACAGAGACAGGCCAGAGTCAACGGGCCTGAAAATTAAGCTTCCTTCTCTGCCTTGGAATTCATTTGCTGTGCTCAACTCTGAGGCAGCTTGACACAGGGGAAATGGAATCTTCATGTGTGAGTTCCTGAAGTCAATGTTTCAGTCCTTCACAAAGGTGGTTGATCCCCCAGTAGCTATTAAATGCCACCGACAGTGCTGGCACTCATTCAAGGCATTGGGGGAGGCAGAAAGAAGTCCCAGCTCTTGCAAAGTGAATTTTGAGAGAGCTGCTGTTGAGAAGAAAGACTCCATGGGACATCACAAATATATTCTGCCTCACGTAAAAACACTTTTCTGCCAAGGAATGTCCTTGACTTTTACCCTTCAAAAATGTCCCAAGAGTACAATACATTTTGTGGCTTGTTACTAATTATGCAGCATGTGGTAAAATATAAATTAAAAGTTAAAATTCTGAAGAGCACAGTACAATGGATCTTCTTTCTTTGGAATGAATTTATTTGGTCATTGTCCAGCTGAAGTCTACTTTAAACAACCCTGTAATCCATGTTTCTGACAAGGAATTGAAAATGAGTGGGAAAAAATATATCACATTAAATGCAGGATCATATGGCACAAGTTTATTTTCTGTGCCAAACAACAACAACAACAAAAAATCTAACGAGAAGAGCAATATCTAGCTTTGGAACAGTTTGGGGCTCGGAGTAATGATCACTGTACTATTCAATAAAAAACAAACAAACAAACAAACCATTTAATTTATTTCTCTGTACCCAAAAATCACTCTGTATAATTGTATGTGAGGCAATTGTTTTTAGGCACAATAAATGGAAAGTCTTAAAATACTGGCTTTAACTCGTAATATATGAGATCAACTTTTTTCTGAAGATTTTTTTTCCCTTTGGAGAAAAATATATAGAAACTATGTTGTGGCTTCCTTGAAAATAAAAATGCTCATAGTATAAATTTTAACTTCTGAAGTTATCAGTAACATTTGGACTAAAAATGATTTATTTCCCTTTTTCCTCTTCAGATCTGCTTGCTCTGGCTTCTTCTCTGTTATATATCTGCCTTCAACAAATGTTGGGTTTTCAGGATAAGAAGTGCATGGTTGTTTCTGGGGAAAAATTCTTCTAAAAACAGTACAAAAATCTAGCCTAACACTTTAGTCAATCATAAAAGAAGAATTATCCCAGGACCTTACCCTTTAAGCAAAATCAAGTGAACACAGGTCAAGAGTTAAGTGAAACTGAATCCAAGACAGTTTCCTTCTATTCTGCCCTCTTTAATCTCTTGCTACTTGATGAAAATAAGAATCATCGCCGGGCGTGGTGGCGCATGCCTTTAATCCTAGCACTCGAGAGGCTGAGGTAGGTGGAGCATTGTGAGTTCAAGGCCCGCTTGGGCTACAACGCGAGCGCAAGGCTGACCTGAGCTACATAGTGCGACCCTACCTCAAAAAACCAGGGCCGGGAGTTTGACTCAGTGGCTTAAGCGCCTGCCCAGGCAGGCATGAGGCTCTGAGTTGGATCCCCGGTGCCGCAAAAAAAAAAAAAAAAAAAAAAAAAAAAAAAAAAAAAAAAAAAAAAAAAAAAAAAAAAAAAAAAAAAAAAAAAAAAAATAAGAATCATCTCTTGGCAGAAGAGCTCTGTGGTAAAGACACAATGGGTGTGTATGCGTGAAATGAAAATGAGCATATTGGGATCGATTATCACCACTGTCACTTCAAACTCTAAGATTCCTTGACTCTCTGGCTATTTTCCTAATAACCTCAAACTTTGAAATTAATTCATCTACCTTCCCCGATACTTGAATTAGTTTCTCAAACATTACATTAATTGGGAATCACTGATATTAATGCTTCTCTAAATAAAGTAATTTCACCTTTAGGGGGAATTAATGATGTACTCGATTTTCATTTTCCCTCCTTATAAATAATGACCTATTTTAACTAAAGTTTCTCAGTCTCTTATTGGAGTAGAATATAAAATACAAAATCCAAAAGAAGAATTTTGCTTTTCAGTGTTAGGTAACTTAACCACTTTGAGGGGTAAAAATATGTTACAATGATTGCTTTCCCCATTGGGTCAAAAGTGAAGGTCTTATTTTCAGAATTCCATGAAAAGGCAAGGAGCTCTTCACCCCAGAAAACACAGGTCTACTCTGGCTGCACTGGCAGCCCACACTGTGAATTGTGATGAATAGAAGTCAAGATCATGGTCTTCCTAGTACCATACTCAGATTTTTAAAACGGGTTTCCACAGTGTTGGGGAATAGAAAATTTGGCCTAAAGTCTAACGAGTAGAATTTCTTTAGGGAGGGTAAGTTCTGGGCTACGCTTTGCCCAGACCAGTTCTGCCTCCCCTTTCTGAGAACCCCAAAGACAGTCATCTCATTATGCTTAGCTTGTTTCCTCACCTGTAGAGTGGTGATCATAGTATTACTCACCTGTCCTTGGATGACTATAAAGATCAAATGAGGCAGCACATGAGAAATGCCTGGCACCTTGCTCAGCATGTGATGAGCACCCATGTATTTTAGGTGTTAGAGTTCATCACTATTAACCTATAGTAGCCAGTTCTTATAAACACACCTTTTCTCTCCAATCCTGAAGGAGGTCCATACGGTGCCCCTCACCTTGCCAAACTAAAGTCAATACCACCTTGAAGATGTTTATATATAATGTAAGCAGTCTTTTAAGAGAGTTGTTTATTCATCACATCTGAGATCTAATAATAACATTAATAATTATTCATGGGGGATAAAGATAATCAGAAACAAACTGATTGCTGGTGACTCATCAAGGCCATGGGATGAACCTGATAGTCTTGCTCAGGGGAATCAACACCAGTAACCTCTGAACTTCCAGGGGCCTGAGAAAAAGGCAGAGGTGTTGAAGTCACCTCTGTCCACACTCAAGTACTCTGTTTTGATACTGAGTCTTGGTCAACTCTCAAAGCCTGAAAGTCCTGGGCAAATGGGCTTCATTTAGACTTTTCTAAGGGACTTATTTCTGCTTCATTAAGTCACTCATTCACTTATTCATTTGTTCAATACTTAAAAAGCCTAAAAACACATTCCAGGACCCACACTCTGTGTTGCAAACAAATGAAAAACAGCATACACCTGATCCCTGTCCTGATGGAGAGCAGGTAACTTCCTGAAGGAGACTGATCATGTTGCACAAATAATAATCACACAAATAAATTCACAATTACAAATTGCATTAAATGCTGTCAAGGAAAGGGGAGGTGTGTGGAGAGAGCAGAGCGGGTGTGTTCAGAAGGGAGTCAGGGAAGGACACCTATACGGAGAAGAGATTTCTAAAAACAGAGACCTGAAGTATGAGTCAGAGGAGGTAAATCCTGGAGAACATTCCAGGCAGATGATTTCAGAATGGAGAGTGGCAGGGAGTTTCTTCAAGTGCTGGCAAGCTGCCAGTGTGTCTGTAGCCTGAGAATGGTGTAAGAACAGCTTCCCGGGACAACACAGGGGTGGTCAGAGCTAGGCAGGGAGTGCTTTGTGGACAAGGTGAGAGTTGTATACATAGAAGCAACTTGAGGCAATAGAGGTCTCAAGAAGGAGAAGAATGTGATCAGAAAGAGCTCAAAGGCCATATGAATGCTGATGCGAAGGAACAGGGCAGCAAGGGGGGGCCAGTGAGGAGACCACTCCAGGCGATGGGAGGTATGCAGCAGACCTGAAATCATTAGTTATTATTTTTGTTATTTAGTCCAACTCTGAAAGAGATTCCTAGAATCATCAGAGGGGTACCAAAATGATCCCTGCCCTGGAAAGCCTAAGAAGGGTAATGAACAGCCCTTCAAAACTATCTTCTGTATTGAGAGGTTTCTCACATTCGAACTCTGGTGAAGAAACATCCACAAGGTACTTCAGAATGAATATTTTCTTCCTGACTCCCAGCATCGTACTGGATTCCTTCACCAGCTGTTGACTAAACCAAGAGAAGAGGAAAAACACTGTTTCTCCTTAGCACCCCAAACCTGACAAGTGGACAGAGGATTGAGAGAGTAGTGTAAGAATTTTATCTAGATGACCAATAGTTAAAAAGTCACTCTAGTTATTTTGACAAGAGAATGTAATACAAAGAACCCTGCAGGCATTATAGAACCGAGAGTAAACACTAAACTATGAAGTTTAGGGGTCAGAAAGAATTAGGATTATCAAAATTTAGAAGCTTGGATGGAGTTGGGGCCCTAAAATTGGGAACTGGACCTTTAAGTTGGGCGCACGACTTGGCTGGTGTGGCAGGTGAACCTGCGGGCTTCATGATGAGGTTGATTCCATGCATGTGAGAACTGGAAATTGGGACCAAGTACTTGGGAAACAAACTCACATGCGTGGGAGCAGAGAACACTTTCCGGGCTCCATCTTCCTGCCTAGTAGTCTTCCGCTAGCGCCATCTATGGGCAGCATCCGCTATTGCTCCCTCATAGTGAGCCGCCAGGAAACAAGAGTTGAGGGTTCGCAGTCAGCCTCAGCAGAAAACCAGGGGAGATATGGCAGAGAGACAAAGACTTCATTACTGGCAGTGCTCTACGTGACCGTTTGGCAAACCGTAACTCCAAGCTCAAAACTTTAAAGAATTTCCATTATTTTTTACATACGTTTTTGATAGATAGTATTAATAAAATATTACTTTCCCCGTTACCTCATTAGTATGCCTGTCTCTGGGAGAACACTAGGTATGTAGAGTACACCAAGAACTCTTCCAATTGAACAAATGGGTAAATAAAAATGTCAAATAGACGTTTCTCCAAAAAAGTTATCCAAATGACTGAACAGCATATGAAAAAACACTAAACATTAGTAATTCTGGAAATGTAAATCAAAGCCATTTCACCACTCACTATATGACTAAGATCAAAAATACAAATGCAGAGGAGGACATGGAAAAATTGGAACCCACGTGTGTATGGGTAGTATGAATACGAAATGATGCAGCTACTTTGTAAAACAGTCTGGAAGTTCTTCAAATGGTTAAACAGAATTGTCGTATACTTCACTAGTTCTATTCTAGGTTTATATCGAAGAGAAAAGGAATCATAGAGCCACACACAGACACTTGCACACAGATGTTTACAGTAGTCTTATTCATTCCCAGCATATCCATTGCATTTCAAAGATCTAATTCCTGTTATGGTTTGTATCTAGATGTTCCCCAGAAGCCTCATGCATCATGGGGGTGGGTTTCTAGAGTCTGTGACTGATTCATGGTCTAATGAATTAAGGGTGTGAGTGCTACACCCACCCTAGGATGAGTAGCCTGCATGCAGTATAAGGGACAGAAAGAGGCCTGCTCACCCTCCTACCTTGTTGCTTTTGCTGTCTTCTGCCACCACGAACTGTCGCATCTCTGCCATGTGCCACCCTGCTTTGGAGCCAGTGGATATGGGCTGAAACTTCTACAAACTGTGAGTTAAATAAACCTCTTCCCCTTTTAACTTTGGGTGTTGGGTATTTTGTCCCAGCAATAATAAAAATAATTAAGATGATTCCCATGTGATAGTTCCCTTCAAACCAAACTTCCATTAATATTTCCTATATTGTAGTTATGATGGCAAAAAAAAAATAAAACTTTTGGTTTTCATCTTTTTTAAATGTACTCATTTGTTTTCTTTCTTAGGTAATACCTTCACTGGGGAAAGACTTCTGGACTAGTTGGGTGTGGTGGCCTTTAATCCCAGCACTCGGGAGGCTGAGGCAGGAAGATCCTTGCAAATTTGAGACCAGCCTGGGCTACAAAGTGAGTTCAAAGCTAGCCTGAACTGCATAGTGAGACCCTGTCTCAAAAAATAGGGCTGGGGATTTAGCTCAGTGACTTAAGCACCTGCCTGGCAGGTGCGAGGTTGTGAGTTTGATCCTTGGTACCAAGAAAAGAAAAAAAAAAAAAAAGAATCCTAGACTGATAATTTACTTTGTCTTTGATGCTTTGAAAATATCATTCTGTTATCTTTAGCCCTTATTGATACTTGTCTTAGTTACTTTTCACTCATTGCTGAGACAAAATACCTGACACCCAAAATTAGGGAAGGAAAGGTTTATTTCTTACAGTTTCTCAGGAGTTTCAGTCCATACTCAGTTGGCTCCAAGGCAGGGTGGCATGGCGAGGCTGCCATTCATGGCTGTCGCAACAGCAAGGTGTGCTGGTGAGAGAGAGAGAGAGAGACAGGGAGAGAGAAGAGACAGAGAGAGAGAGAGACAGAGAGAGTGAGAGAGAGTGTGAAAGAGGAAGACCTGCCTGCTTTACACTGTGTATCAGCTCCACCCCTGAGAGGGTACAGCATTCGTGTCACCAATCCCAGCACTAGACAACAAACCAATCACAAATGCTAGACTCAGGCCCATCAAAAGTATATGAGGACTTGGGGGGGCATAGTATCACCCAATACAATACTGATTAAAAGTCAGCTTTCATTTGTATTATAGCCATAGGTTTCCTGCATGTAATGCATCTGTTTTCTTTGATTGCTTTTAAGTTTTTTCTTTTTAGCTTTGGGATTCTGAAATTCAGTGGTGACATATTTAGATCATTTTTTGTCCTACAAGACATTTGCTAATATTCTCAGGTCTATAGGTTTATAATTTTTACCAGTATTTTAAAATTTTGCTCTTATTTCTTCAAATATTTTCATCTATTCTCTCTTGCATTTGTTTAAAACTACTAATACATAGTCTTGGGTTAACTGATATCATTCCAAAGATCACAGACAATCAGTTTACTTTTAACGACCGTTTTTCTTTTTATTCTTTAACAAGAATAATTTCTCATTTGTCTTCAAATTTATTATGTTTTCTGAGTTCTATATCTGTTGTTAAACCCATTTTGTAAATTTTATATTTCAAATGCAATTTTGTTCTAAAATGACCATTTATCCTTTTTTTAGTTTCCTTCTTCCTCCCAAGAAACCTACCAATTTATTCATAATGCTCCATTTTCCTTTAAGCCTTCACACATATTTATATGAACTGCTTAAAAAATTGTGTATACTAATTCCAGTATCAGGTCACCTAAGAGAGTCAGTTTCTATTGTCTTTCTCTCCTTGAGTATGGGTCATATTTTCCTCTTCCTTTTTACGTCCAGTAAGTTCTGATTATATGTTAAGTAATGTGAATGATGCACTGTAGAGACTATGGATTCTACATTGTTTCTTTGAAGATTATAGATATTCTTTCTAGCATGCAATATATTTAAATTAAACTGATGATTCTGATTTCCCTGGGCAGGCAGAAATTAAAATCTTCATTCATTTCTTTCAGATTTCCTTCTGGTTGCTTTCTGCCAGGTCTCCTAGGGTCTTTCTCTTGCATATGTATTTCAGGTGTGAGCCTGAATTTTAGAGGATCTTGTATTCAGTTTTTGGGTCTCCTCTCTCTACAGTTTCCCCTTTTCAGAACAGGCTTCTCTCCTTGTTTTCCAGCTACTATGGGAAACCTGAATTCTAATTTTGAATATTCAAGACAGTAAATCGAGGGAATTTTGCTTCATTTCCAGCTATACCACGAAAACTTGTGTTTGTAAGCAAAAGTTTCCATAAATATAATTTTCATTCAATATATTTCATCTCAAAAATTAGCCCTCTCCATTTTCTGCATTCTTTTAGTCACTTTCTAGTTTATTCAAATAGTTCTTTAAGAAATATTTTGTAGGGCCTGGGGATATAACTTAGTTGTAAAGTGCTCGAACAGGTCCTACATTCAATTCTGAGGGAGGGAGTGGGAAAGAGAGAAAGGAAGAGAGCGAAGGGGAGAGAGAGAGGGAGAGAGAGACACTTTGTATCTGTTATGTATGGATGAATTTCTTTGTAACAAGCTACGTCATCATTAAAAGCAGAGTTTTTGGCTCATAATTTTTAAAATATCAGAACATGAACTTCTAAAAAAATGCTGGCCTTATTTATTTATCTTGCACACAGTGTTTAAGGTTTTAGGCTTCATTTCATTTCAAAAACCAGCCCTCTCCATTTTCTGCCTTCTTTTAGTCACTTTCTAGTTTATTCAAATAGTTGTTTAAGAAATATTTTGTAGGGCCTGGAGACACAGCTTAGTTGCAGAGTGCTTGCACTCACTTAAGTGGTTGTATTAAAATTTAAACAATCAGGTGGTGGAGAAAATGGTTTGCTGTTATATTTATTCATTTTTCTTCAATTATGCATAAGATTTTCTTGGGTTAATCAACAGGCTTTTGCTAGGAAATTTGTGATTCTTCATTTTGCTTAATCTCCTATTGAACTATTTATCTTTCCATTTACCTTAAGAGCTTTCTGCAGATTTAGGAAGTTAGCACTTTATTTGTCAGAAATACTTCTTTGGATTTCCCTGTTGCCTTAGACTTTACTTAAACGTTATTTTTATGTTAAAATTTTAATTTTATAAGTAGTAAAACTTCTCAATTTTCTTTTATGAATTCAGCACTCTGCTTAAAAGCCTTTCCACATTACACAATTACAAATAAATTCTTCATTCTTTTAGGGGTTTATTTTATCTCATTCATTTTATTATATTGTTTTATTACTCAATCTGCCTAGAACTACAATGTAAGAAGTAAATAGATCTTTTTTTCTAAAGACAATCATAATTTCATTGTAAACTTTAACAAATAATCCTTCTTTCCTCTATGTATTATAATCCTTCTTATCTCTATTATATTACATTATATTATAGATAAATAACCTTTTTTATTTTTTATTTTTTATTTTATTTTTTTTGTGCCTGGGATCAGACATACAACCTCACACTTGCCAGGCAGGTGCTATGTTGCTGAGCTATATTCCCAGCCCCTGAGTCCGGTTTTTTTTTTGTTTTTTTTTAATTAACCTGTTGCTCTGCTCTGTGTACTATTAATCTTTGTTCAGCACTAAACTATCTTCATTACTGGAACTTCATTTTCCCTGTTAATATTCACTGGGGCTAACCTTAAGAAGCAACTGCCTTTAAATGCACTATGCTAACAAATGTTTCTGTGAACAGTTTCTTAATTTTTTTGTATCAGTGATGGGCAGAAAGGTGGCCAGGCCTGAACAGAAAGGTGGCATGTCTTGGTGACCGCTGACCCTGTTCATGTCATGACCTACAGATACTCCTCAGAGCTCCCTGCCTAGCGAGAGCTGATGGCACTTTAGATAGAAGAGCACTGTTTTAGGGTACCCAAGCAATTGTTGTCCTCTATATACAATATCAGTTACATTTCCCAAATTCACTTTGTAAGTACTGATAGTAAAAATAATTCTGATATAAAATAAAAACATCAGTGGGATATAGTTTAGTTATAATAAGATATCATTATCAAAATTCTATTCAAAACAATTTAATGTTGCCATAATAAACTTATTCATTAAGTAAACGAACGTGACAACTATCCTACCAACCTCCACATCAAGCTAAAATATTCTATATGTTAGAATCATAGTGTAAAATTTTTTAAAAAGATTATAAACTTTCAAACAATACTAAGTTGTGCACGCTCCTGGGAGGTTCTATTTCCTCAGCATGAGAAGTTTGTTTGCTCACATTTACTTAGATGGAAAAGCACTCACACTAGAGAGTACAACTTGGAGACTGAGAAAGGCCGAGCTCAATTAGTCATAAACATTCAAGAAAATTTTATTTGTAAATGAAGTCTACTTCTTGGAAGAATTGCTTAAGCCATCAATTTTAAAAGTATCAAAACAAGCAAAATAAATAAAAGCACATATTTAGATGTTGCTCTGTAGCTTAGTGGTAGAGTATTTGCCTAGGATGTGTGAGACCCTGGGTCTAATCCACTAAATATTTTTTTAAACTACATATTAATCCATAGAGGGAAGAAGTCATTTTCCTGTTGATATTTACTATTTTAAATTTACCTTCAAATCTAGCTGCAAAAGACAGTAAATCAGGGTCTCAACACGAGCAAATAACAGGTAATAAACCAATCTAGTCCTTCAAAGATGACAGATGATTGAGAGTCTATACAATCAAAAAACTGTTATGTCAAGCAAAAGACATAATTTTTTAGAAACTACATATGTATGTACCTCTGTGTTCATGCAAAGATATGCTTATGTCTATATATGTATTCATGAGTACATATATACATATTTTAAGTTTTATCAAAAGAACATGTTTTTATTTTTATTTTTATTAGTATATATCTGCAGTACATAATGATTAAATTCATCATGGGATATTTTTAAATGATACTTCATACTTTATTTTATTCACTAAAAGATGTGTTAACTGGCATTTAAAAACGTCATCTAGTCTATTATATCAACATGCTAATGCTACACCTTATAGACATTATCAAATGTCTATCAAATTATAAAAACATTTAGTAACTAATACATTGAGTATTGTTATTTTCATAGTAGTATTTCAGAGCACAAGATATAGGCATGGTATCTTGTCCAAACAATTATTAGCACGAACCTTTCTTTTCAATGAGAGAAACTAACTGTTTAATTATCTTAACTATCTTGTTTATAAATATACTAACCTACTTTGAAAGTCTTCTATTGTTATTTTTATTTTTTCTCTTTAAAATAAAAAAATATGGCAAACACACAAAAAAAGAATATTTGGTAATGGTAGATAATGCCTGAGTATACATTTCTTTCTCTTCTTCAAAAAGAAAAAAAACTTACTTCAAGAAAGAAATTAAGATGACCCACTATCAACTCTTAATTACTAATTATAAAAAGACTATTTCCAGCATTTTCTATAAATACTGATTTAGGCAATTCTCTGTGCTTTCCTATGTATTTCTTCTTCACAAAAAGAACCCAACGTTCCTGAAAGGTGTCAGCAGGGGCAGCTTGCTCACACACATAAATTATAGTGCCAAAGTTGCTGAGAGTTACACGTAGAGTAATAACCAGACTAAACCACTGGGTTGCATGCTTAAAAGAATATGTCACACGGAGGGCCCCACTCATAAACATAACTGTGTGCATGTGCAGGAATCCTAAGGTAGGGGGAAGGAGATTGTAAAAAACAAAAACAAAAACAAAGTGAGTGCTAGATGACAGTGAAAAACATGACTTGTCTGCCTCCTGGCTGTCAAAAAGACGCCATCCAGACATCATAACTACCCTTGCCTGATGTCAGAAAATGTGAGTGAAGAGAGTCGGCTCATGTCACAGGAGCACACCCATCACAGCTCTAGGGGTAGGCAGCTTGGGCCATGCATAGCTCAGTGCAAACTTCCACAGAGGAGGCAGGAGAGATTCTGAAATAGGTCATATCCATTGTATCTTCTTCCTTCTTCCTGAATATCCTGAGAAGTCAGAGTACTTTGCAGTCCACTGTTTCTCAAACCTTTTTCCTTGTTACAGTAGATTTGAAAAATGAAGAAAAATAGGCACCATGCATGTGACTTTTGTAACATCTCCAGTGGTGTTAATAACACTTTTGCTGGATAATGACATTCTAATTCCTCCTAAGGTTCTACTATGGCTAGAACCACCAATGGCCATATCATTTGAAGAGGGTTCTAGAGTGAGTGCCTACTGTCCCATGCCTAAACCCCTCCTATTGCGAAGGTTATGGAGGAAATAATGCCACTACTTTGTCTTGGAACTTGGGGCCTATGCAGAACATCCTCTATGGGTAGCTGCCTCTGAGATGCTCTTCTCTGTGCTGCTTTGGTCCTTGAGTGGACAGCTTAAGTCTTCCTGCCTGGTAAGACCCAGCCTGATTGCCAGAGATTCCAGCAGAAGTTGTTGCTACTGTGAAGTTTTCATAGGATAAGGGTTAGCAACATATCTAGACCAGCCTCGTGTCTGCTGGGGACCAGTATTGCAGATGTGTCTCCACCCTCCTGACATGCCTGGGCTATATATTTTAATTCTTGCCTTTGATTAAACATTGATCATAATGCATCACTTCCCAATGCTTCACAAAATGAGAATTCTGCAGTTATCATTGAAGAATTTTATGACCATCCTTTGCAGAGACATTGATCATACAGCGTTTACCAGCCAGGAAGATGGATGACTTGTGGTGCCATAGCCTCAGCATCAGGAGCTCAGAGAGGCTGTGATTTAATGTGATGCTGCTGGACTATATCCAGCCATCTAGTGTCCTGTTTCATCTAGAAAATAAAATATAGGCCTCACCTGGCTAAATGCTCTGTCATTTTTACTTTAATGTTACATGTAACTGTAGAATGCTGAGTTTTATTCAGTTCCCCAAAGGTTTGCACTTGGCACTCAGGATGTCTTCTCTTTTTGTAAGGTCAAACAATACTATTACTTAACGGGCATTCAAAGTACATGACCGACTTTCACCTGACAGTGAGAGAGATGGTAGATGCTCTCATCTTTAAAACTCTGTTAGGGATTTTTTTAAGGTTCATCGTGTCCAAGAAAGAATTGCGGAGGAGGATGCTAAATGGCTTCATTTATTTATCAACTTCCATTTTCCCAGCATCAAAGAGTAGGTAAATGCACCATTTATAGTTTTAAGTCTAGGGATTTCTGTGTAGGAGACATCTGTGGTTTCTCAGGTTTGACACAAACAAGCTCACCTTTTATTTGAATTTGCCCATCATAGGTGATTTTCTGTTTTCCATTTCTAATAAAGCCACAGATTTCTGGAATCAGTGTATAATGAGTGAATTCCAAATCTATGCACCTCTCAAGCAATTTTAGCACTGATGTGACTTCTAAATTGTGAGTTCTTTACTTCTAATTCATGTATTTGCATATCTGTTCAAATCCAAGTGATTAAAAAGGAGATGTCAGGGATGATGGGCCTAAAATTAGACTTGACTGTTCATTTTGAATGTACACATTAATGTAGATGTCTCTACTTCTTATTTTTCTCTGAACCTCCAGGGAAAGAGACAGAAATGCATCAATAGAGTGGGATATTTTATTCTTAGAAAAAGAAAGAGAAAGAGGGAGAAAATTCCAATGGAGACATTAACAGCATGTAAATATATCGGCAATGTAAAGCCACTTCATTCCAAAGTATGAACAGGACATTTTTTAAAACATAATTTTACAAAAGAATAAATTTCTACCAACCCAACTTAAATTACCCTCCAATTATTTTAATATAAGAAGAAATAACAGCAATCTCTTACACTAGGAAGTATGGTAGATGGATTTTTTAATCATTTTATTCAATATATCTAATCTATGAAAAAGTATTTTAACACATCTTTCAACCTATAAAATGTATTCTGATCACATTATCCTTCACAACAATTTCACATTCATTCATCCACCAAAAAAAAAAAAATGGACTATAAGTCAGGCTTTTAAGAATCTTTTCTTATTTCTGTTTGGAAAAGTAAAGCAATTGGATATTTACAGGAACTAGTCAATATTTATGAACACTCTTTAAGATACAGAGTGCAAAAATAACGCTCCATAAATATAGATTTAATTTGTTTTCTTTATTTTATCATGGTTCTGACAATGCGGGGAGGGTACAGGGAAGAGCTAGTCCCTTCCAGCAGGGGTGAAAGTGCTCGGGCCACAGAGCTCTATAGCCAGCACAGGGCTGAACTCCTGCCATGTATGTGCTGTTTAGTTCTGCCTCAGATAAAACCCGAACCAGAAGGATCTAGCCTGGGTTTTGATGGCTATTTGATCAGTTACTGTACAGGAAACACAGTACAACTGTTGACTTTTTAAAGAAAACATAGTTTTGGAAAGAGTTGAGTAAGGCACATCCACCTTCCCTTAAGCCAAGGTGAAGCCTGTGACCTTCTCTTTTGGAAAAGATAATGTTACTGACTCAAGCGCCTCGATGCTCATTTAGAAGGCTGGAGATTCAGCCCAAGTCACTTCAGGCATGCACATAATTGGAAGGTGATATTGCTACAGTTCAAAGTGATTGTGTTGTTAATTCCAACCTGCTCCAGCGTCCTCTGTAATATGTAATTTGGTTATGCTTGGTCATAAAGGAAGAAGAAGGAAATAAAACCATGACTCAAGGCAAAAGGAATAATGCGAGTCGAGATTCTTTTCCTTTTTGAGTGATGAAGTTTAAAAGAGGAGTCCTGCCATTGGGGACATCAGCTCACCTTAAAGTGTGATTGTCAATACTGAGTGTGAGCAATTAAAGTGCGTCTGTCTTCAAGTCTCCCATTCACAAAACTTGGGTATCATCAGATGATTAAGTTATCTGTGGCTTTGCTGGGGGGGGGTTCATTAGAAATAGGTGCTGTATTGAATTCCTAAAGTCTCCAATAAAACCATTAATTGCTTGGCAAGTGGTCTGAGCTGCATCCTTGAGACAATATATTCATTCACCTATACCCTGTTGGGCCCTGTGGTGAAACCAAGTAATACACTTTCTTAGAGCACAAAGGAAATTCTTTCTCTGTTCATTTCCCTCTCTGTAACAATGAGAATTATACTTGCCTCTAAGAGGTTACAGATACTGGCTTCACTCAGTACCTAGGCTGGTTTTCTCACATAATATTAATGTCTTGTTACATGGTAAAACGATCCTTGAATCTCAACACAGGGAGGTCTTTTTAAATTTTTTTATTTTAAAGAGAAAAAAATACAACAAAATTTCAAAACAATAGGAGGGTAACAAAGGTTAATACATTGCATATTGTTGTTTTTAAATTATTCAGAGTACAAGATATTGTCGCTTATTTGTCCAAACAATATTAGCACAAACCTTTCTTTTCAATGAACTAAGAGAAATTAGTACTGTAAGTATCTTAACTGTCATATATATGTATATATATGCTTTTTTTCTTTTTTTTGCTTTTCCTTTCCTTCTTTCTCCATTCCTCCATCCCAGTTTCTCTTTCCATTTGAAGCTTCTTCCCATTTTACAATATCTTTTGTACATTTTGGATATTGTTTATGCTTTGAGGTTCTCACACTAGGGAGGTACTATGGTGTTTACATGTGTGTCTCGTTTATTTCACTTATGAGTATGGGCTCCAGTTGCATCCATTTTCCTATAAAAGTCTCCAGTTTATCTTTCTTTGTGGCTGATTAGTACCATTATATAAAAAGACCACATATTTTTTAGCCATTACTTGGCTGATGGGTATTTGGGTGGTTTCCAAGATCTAGCTATTACAAACTGTGCTGCTATAAACAGGGGTCCACATATATCACTGTTGCATGATGTTTTTAATTCTTCTGGGAAGATACCCAGGGGAATAGCTGGGTCAAATAGAACCTCCAATCCTAGTTTTTTTTTTGAGGAATTTCCAAACTGATTTCCACAGTGGTTGCACCAGTCTACACTCCCACCAATAGTGGAGAATGGTTGCTTTTCCCCCACAGCCCTACAACATTTGTTATTGGTTGATTTCATCATAATAGCCATTTCTTCTGGGGTGAAATGGAATCTCAGTGTTGTTTTAATTTGTAACTCTCTAATGATCAGTGATGTTGAACATTTTTTCCTATATTTATTTGCTGTTAGCATTTCTTCTTCTGAGCTGCATGTATTCATCTCAGATACCCATTTTGGGATAGGATCTTTATTTATTTATTCATATTTATTTATTTATTTATTTATTTATTTTTGCAGTACCAGGGATCAAACTCACAGCCTTGCACCTGGCAGGCAAGTGCTTAAGCCACTGAGCCAAATTCCCAGCCCTGTTTTTTTCAAGGCAAGGTCGCACTATGCAGTTCAGGCTGGCCTTGCTCACATTGTAGCCCAAGCCAGCCTCAAACTCACAACACTCCACCTACCTCAGCCTCCCAAGTGCTGGGATTAAAGGCATGTGCCACCATGCCTGGCTCTGGATAAGATCTTTAAATTTGGAAAGTCTGATTTTTTTAGTTCTTTATATGTTCTCAATAGTAATCCTTTGTCTGAGAAACAGCTGGCAAACTTATTTTCCCACATTTTGTGTTGTACCTTCACTCTGTTGGTGGTTTTTCATCCTGTGCAAAAGTCTTTTAATAATATGGGAGATCCCAGCTGTTGATTCCTTGTGATAGTTCCTGTATGATTGGGGTGTTACTCTTAAAGTCTTTGCCTACACCAGTGTCTTCTTCAAGAGTTTTATCTATTGTATCCTGCAGCACATTTAATGTTTCTGTTTTTATACTTAGATCTTTTATCCAATTTGAATTTAGTTTAGTGTGTGATGAAAGATATGTTCCAATTTTTAATTTTAAGCATGTGCAGAGTCAGTTTTTCCAGCACTATTTATTAAAGAGGCTATCTTTCTTCCAGTGAATGTGTTTTGCACCTTTGTTCAAAGATAAAGTGGCTTAGTATGTCTGGAATTGTTTCTGCATCTTCTAGTCTGTTCCACTGATCTTCAGGTCTGTTTTGTTTTGTTGCTAGTACCATGCTATTTTTATCACAGGAGATTTATAGTATAATTTCAAGTCATGGATTGTGATGCCCCCTGCCCTGCATTTGTTGTCCAGAATTACCTTTCTTTTTCTAGATCTCCTCTGGTTACAAATGAATTTTAGGATTGTTTTCTCTAATTCTGAGAGATATGTTATTGAAATTTTGATTGGAATTGGATTAAATCTGTACAATAGTTTTGGAAGTATGGTCATTTTCACTATTTTGGTTCTTCCTACCAAAGAGTAAGGGATGTGTTTCAATTTTCTGATATCCTCAATCTTCTTTTTTTAAGAGTACTGTGCTTTTCAGTGTAGAGGTCTTATACTTCCTTCACTAGATTGTCTTCTAGATATTCCATTTTTTGGATGCTATTGTGAGAGGTGTTGTTTCCCTAATTTCTCACTCTTTATTCCTTTTATTTCTTTCTCTAGTCTAATTGTTCTGGCAAAGGTTTCCAGGACTATGTTAAGTAAGAATGGAGACAGTGGGCATCCTTATCTTGTTCCTGATTTTAGAGAGAAAGCTTTCAATTTTGTCCATTTAGTATGATGTTGGCTGTTGATTTGTCATAGACGGCTTTTATCAGATTGAGTTAAAACCATCTCTTCTAATTTTCTGTAGGGTTTTTATCATGAAAGGATACTAGATTTGCCAAAAACTTCATCTGTATCAAATGAGATGATAATACAATTTTTGTTCTTGGCTCTGTTAATATGGTGTATTACATTTATTGATTTATGTGTGTTGAACCATCCCTGTATCCCAAGAATGAATCCCACTTGGTCATGGTGTATAATCTTCTAGATGATTTGCTGCAATCTGTTTGCCAGTATGTTACTGAGGATTTTTGCATTTATGTTCATTAGGGAGATTGGCCTGTAATTCTCTTTCTTAGTTGAGTCCTTCTCTGGTTTTGGAACCAGGATAATGCTTGCTTCCAGAAATGAATTTGGGGATATTGCTTCCCTTTCAATTTCGTTAAAGAGTTTGAGAAGTAGTGGTGTCAGGTCTTCTCTAAATTTCTTGTAGAATTCTGCAGTGAATTCATCAGGTCTGGGCTTTTCTTTGTAGGTTTTCAATTACATCTTTGATTTCATTGATAATAGTTTATTTAGTATTTTTATATCTTCTTGATTCAGCTTTGGTAATTCATATGTATCTAGGAATCTGTCCATTTCTTTTGCATTTCCCATCTTATTAGAAAACAAATTTTCAAAGTAGGTATAGACGATCTTCTGAATTTCTGCAAAGTCCTTTGTGATTTCATTCTTTTCATTCCTAATTGCATGGATCTGAATCTTACCTTTCCTTTTTTTTGGTAAGATTGAATAAGGGTTTGCCTATTTTATGTAATCTTTCAAAGAACTGACTCTTAGATTCATTGACTCTTTGTATTGTTTTTTTCGTTTCTAATGTGTTAATTTCTGCTCTGATGTGTATAATTTCCTCTCTCATACAGGCTTTTGGCTTAGCCTACTCTTCCTTTTCTAGAAATTTGAGGTTGACCATTAAGTTATTTATATGCACTTCCTCTGTTTTCCTGATATGGGTATTTACTGCTATAAATTTCCCTCTCAGGACTGCTTTCATTGTGCCCCATAAATTCTGGTATGTTGTACTGTCTTTGTCATTCAACTGTTAAAGCTGTGTAATTTCTGCTTTAATTTCATGTGTGACCCATTGGTTGTTCAGGAGGGTACTATTTAATTTCCATGTGTTTATGAAATTGTCATGGTTTCTGTCACCATGGATTTCCAATTTTGTTGCACTCTGATCTGATAATATGCATGGGACAATTTTAATTCCTTTGCATTTACTTAAGCATGTTCTGTGAGCTAGTATGTGGTCTGTTTTGGAGAATATCCCATGTGCACCTGAGAAGAATGTGTATTCTGATGTTGTGGGGCAGAACACTCTATAGACATATACTAAGTCCATTTGTTCAAAAGTTTGGTTCAGTTCTGATACTTGATTGTTGATTTTTTTGTTGAGTGAATCTGTCTTTCTGCGACAGTGGGGTTTTAAGATCCCCCAATACAATTGTATTAGTGCTTATTTGATTTTTCATGCCCATTAATATTTGTTTTATATAGTTGGGTGCACTGGTATTTTTTGCACATATATTTATGATTATTTTCTCTTTCTCTTGTATCGTTCCTTTTACAAGGATGTAGTGACCTTCTTTATCTCTCTTAATCTGTCTTGGTTTGAAATTTACTTTGTCTGAAAATAGAATAGTTACCCCTGCTTTTTCTGTGTTCTTGTCACATGAAGTATTGTTTTCCATCCTTTGACTTTCAGTCTATGAATTTCTTTTTAAATTAAATGTGTTTCTTGTATGCAGCATATTGTTGGATCTTGCTTCTTGATCCATTCTGCCAGTCTATGTCATTTGATTGGTGAATTGAGACCATTAACATTGATGGTTGTAACTGGTATGTATTGACTTAACCTTGTCGTGTTATTTTCCTGTCATTGGCTCCCTGTCTTTTTTTCTTCCCCCTGTTTAATTGTTTTCCTTGCCTGGTGGGTTTCCTCTGTTGGAGTTCACGGTGTTGTAGTCCTTGTTATCTCTTTCTAGAATGTCCTTCCAAACATTTTGAAGTGCTGGTTTGGTGGTTATAAATTTTCTCAGATGTTCTTTGTCATGGAAGTGTCTTATGTTTCCATCAGTTTTGAAAGATAGTTTTGCAGGTACATCAATCTGGGTTGAAGGTTGTTTTCCTTTCGAATTTGAAATACTTCACTCAAAGCTCTTCTTGATTTGAGGGTTTGTGCTGCGAAATCAGCTGTGATTCTGGTGATCTTTCCTTTATAGGTGATATATTTCTTTTCCCTTACAACTTTTAAGATTCTAGTCTTATGTTGAATTTCTGGAATCTTGACTATGATATGCCTGACTGTTGATTATTTTTGATCATGGTTAATTGGAATTGTATATGCCTCACTTATCTGCATGTCAAATTCTTTTTCTGTACCAGGGAAATTTTCTGCCAGGACATTTTTGAACAATTTTTTTAAAATATTGTTTATGATATCTCCTGCTTTTTCGTTGACTCTAATAAATTTTAAGTTAATCTTTTTTGCCTCATCTGCCAGCTGCTGGGCTGATTTCTTATGGCCCCTTGCTATTTTTAAGAAATCTTTCTTTTCGTGATCACTAACTTGAAGCCTGTCTTCTATATTTGTGATCCTATCCTCACATTGGTTGAATCTGGTGTGGATACTTTAATGGAATTTTTATTCTTCTGGGTATCAGCTTGAATCTATCTTACGGATTCCTTTTGTTTCGTATGCTGAGCATTCATGGCTTCCATAATTTTCTTAAGCTCCTCTATTTTTTTTTTTTGTCTGTATGTTCTCTAGAGTCACTAAGCATGGTTTTTGTTGTGGACACCACCTCTGCAGTTACCTGAGAAATTACTTCTTATTTGAGTTTTTCTAGAGCCTCTTTGCTTTTTTGTTAGCACTTCAGAGAAGCCAGGTGGATGGCTTTTGAATTGTTCCACCTTATTGCCCCCTGGGTTTGCCTTTGGTGAACTGGATGTCTGGGATTACATCTTGTTTAAGTTTCTTCTCATTTTTTTCTTTTTTAGTTTAATTCCTTAGGTGAGTCTTGTGAATCGCCTATGGTGGGTTGCTTGATTGCTAGTATTTAGGACCCTTAGGTAATGACTACTTCTTTGAGGTATCTTCCAGGTATAGCTGGTTTTTGGGTTTTGAATTGTTAGAAGATCCTATCTCTTCAGTTTGTTGGCGATGAGAAGTTGCTGCTTGTTTGGATCAGTCCCTGGTTCTTTGGTACTGTGCCACAGTGTTTTCTGTGACCCTTAGTCAATCACAGTCTTGGAATGCCAAGGAAAACAGCTACTTAGAACAATTATGTCACTTCTGGCTATAGTGATACCATCAGCAATGACAAACACATCAAAAACAGCCTAGAAAATTGACAAATTGAGCTAATCATTAATCTTTCACTTTTAACTGTATGAGCTAGATTTGTGGTTATATGATGAAATCTAAAACAAACCAGAAAATTGTATGCAGTATACAAATCCTATCTCAATTTTGCCCTAAAGTTAAAATGTAAAATGCGTTAGAGAGAAAACAGGGAAGTGGAAGAAGAGGAAGAGATTAGAGAAAGACTGAAGGACTGAGGGAGATCACACTAACTTTTGAAAACTGGTGCAGAAGACTGGAGGAAAAGAGAGAAGGAAGAGATAGAAAGAACAGAACAGAACCACCACCACAAAGAGGCTAGAAACCATATTCACACTCAAATACAAATAAGATCAAATAATGAAGTAGAAAAAACCCACAATAACACCACCTGCCCCCCCCCAAAAAAATAAGAACAAGAGAGAGAGAAAAGAAAAAGAAAGAAAAAAGTCCACTCGCAGGTTTGTCTTTGCTGTGATTGTTAGGCAACATTTGGAGATAGATTCCTGATTTGTGTTGATTTATACCCAGCAAGCCAGTAATAGTTTTTTGGTGGGGTAGTGAATAATCTCAGCCAGCCTGCCCCTTCTGGCCAAGACCAGACTCATTTGGCCTGCAACCATCAGCACACCTTTAGTGGGCCTGATCCCAACTGGGAGTCACTAGATGGCGCTTGCAGTAGCTCTGAGTTCTGAGCTCAGTGGGCTCCTCTAAAAGATGACTCCCAGCCAATTGCTCTCTCCCATGGGGTGAATGGGCCCTCAGCACTTACTGTCAGGCAGTGCAATCCCTCACATTCATTGCTCCCCACCACCACCATGCTTCTTCATGGAGGTCCCAGGTGTCCCCAGCAGTCACCATGTGTCCACAGGTTTGAACTGCTCCTCTCACTCAGTGTGTCCCACCTCAGAGAGAAGGCACCACCAGCTTCTTTCTTCTTCTTCATTGAATTTTTTCTCTTTACTCTCTCTGTGGGCTTCAATTCATGCTTCAGATCCTTCTTAGGTCCAAAGGACCCACTTCACTCCTTCTTGTCTTCCTCACACTGCTATATTCCAGCACCAAGATGGTGACTGTCAGAGAGGCTCTTTGTCTGCTGCTTACCATGCCACCATCTTGGTGTTCCCCCTGGGAGGTCTTGACCACTATTTCACAGAAATAGGTCAGAAGGTCTAGGCTAAGTAATTGTTTTATATACCTTAACTTCTCATAGAGTATGAAATTTTGATGCTCAGGTATAAAGGGTTAGATGATTAAAATGGGTATGAAGATGCAGGAAATGCTGAGAATAGAGTTCCAATTCTTGAAGGATTTTTAATATTATGACAATTAACAGATCTTTCCGAACCTTACATAATTTTGTGGACAACATGTCATTGGGGGTATGCTAAAACATTCTAAGAATTCAAAATACAAATTACAGAGAAAGATGGTGATGAGGAAGGAATTTACAGAAAGAGGGATTGCCTGAAAATCCTAGGTAATTTTATGTACATGTCATTGGGAGATACTAATATATTCTAAGAATTGAGAGTACCAATTACAGAGAAAGGTGGTGATATGGAAGGAAACTATAGAAAGAAGGATAGCTTGAAAATCCACATAAAAGAGCCATCAAGTTGTCTTGGGATCCAGCTCAGGGATAGAATGCTTGCCTAGCATGCACAAGACCCTGGGTTCAATCCACAACAACAACAAAAACAACACACACACAGAGTCAGAATTCTATATTGCCATCCCCAGTTATGTTTTTAAAATCAGTATCCCATAGCCATAAAGTAAACAAAACAAAACAAAACAAGCCACTTAATTACTATGGCAAATAAGCAAGGGAAACTTGGGCTAAGAGAAACAGGCATAGAGGGAGGTGGGAGCGGAGCCTTATTCAAACCAGGGGCATTGATAAAACTCTATAAAATGAACTATGAGTTATGAGTCTGGTTTTGTTTCCCTGCTCCATGATATAACAAACAGGTTTTGCACTGAGACACAAAAATGAGACAGGTTCTTTGGAATTTGCTTAAATATTTTTTCAGAGTTGACATTCAGGGATCAATTCAAAAGATGCTTTGTTTTTCACATTTGTACACACACACACATGCACATTCACACACTTCCTACTAACTTTTTCAATTGTTTCATTCTTAAATATGAAGGATCAGCCCATGAGCATTACCCAAAACTTACCTTTAACAGTGGACTCCTCCATGGAACATAAAAATTGAAATGATTAAAATGTAAAAACGAAAATTAAAAGTAACTCAAAGGAAACAGAGGCAGCACAGTGCACAGAAGGCAATTTCTAATAATAAATCAGTTAATATATTGCAAAAGGAGGGCATTTTGTACTCATGAAGCTGTAATAGGAAGCTATAAAATGAACAATTAAAAAATAAGAAAGTAATCTGATTGTTTTAAATGTTGAAAATTGGCACAAAAACTAAATAGAAAAAAATCAATGGGAAAACTGGAACACAAAATCAAGTACTTCTCCCAGAGGGTAGAAAAATAAGAGAAAGAGAAGAATAATAGCACAGAACAATAAGAATACAGTGACTCACCAGGGTTGATAGCTCAAACATGTAATCCCAGCTACTTGAGAGACCGAGGTGGGAGATCACAAATCTGAGGCTCACCAGGGAAATTTAGCAAGACTCTGTCTGAAAATGCAGTAATAAATAAGGATGGATGGAGATATAGTTCAGTGGTAGAATGCTTGGCTAGCACTCATGAGAACATGAATTCAATATTTATTCACCTAAGATGTTCAAGAGAAGGTGTAGAAAGAGCAATCAGAGAAGAGTGACATCAAATGTTTAAAAAATGACAATATAAATATAATTATTTTCATATTCAAAGGCAGCAAATCTTTGCTAAGAAAAAACCATTGCATGTTCAAATATCAAATGAAATATAGAGATCAATAATCATATAACTTTAGAATAACAACAGCAAAGGGAATATCTCATATACTTCTAAGAAGAAAAACATACATATCACAACCCAAGAGTCAAAAATTGAAAGTAACATTAGACTTCTCAGTGACTTTTGAATCTGGAGTGCAATAAGCAAATGTCTTTAAAATTCTGAGTAAAAATAATTTTATATAAATATAATATAAATCCATACCCAGATGAACTGCTAATCAAAATCAGGGCAAAACTTTCAGTTTTTGAAATTCTCAAAATCATATGCTTCATATCCACCCTTTTTTGGGAAGCAAAAAAAGTGCTATGACTTAAAGTGAGTAATTCCAGAAAAAGAAAAACAGGAGACTTGAAAAGCAAGAGATTCAATAAAACAAGAAGAAATTGCCAGGAGGATAACAAAGGAAAGCTCCCCAGGCCTGGAGAACACCTACGTGAGCTTAGAGAAAATAATTAAGAGAACTCTGGGAAGACTGCTTCTTATACACTGGCACACAGAACTAACTAACTACTTACCTGGCAAGTTAGACAGCGTAAAGAACTGTTTTGATAAATCTTTCAGAAGGCACTCCAAGTAGGGAAAGACTTAGCTAGCTGTCATAAGAAATTAAGTAAAGTTTAAAATTTAGGCACTTAGTAACTTTTGAAAAACTAAAAGTTTACATGAAAGAAAACATAATCACATCATTCTGGCCAGCAGTGAATGACACTTATTCATTTAAAATATCTACAATACCACTGAAAATTAAATAAAAATTAAGAAACTGCGTTGGAGGAAGGAGTTGGGTCACAGTCTCTGCAAGGAGACCTCAAAGAGCGATGTGTGAGGCTGAGGTTGTGAGAGTGATACGTATGGTGCAGCGGAGCCCCAGGATGGTAGAGGTGACAGGAATGTGGAGAGTGAGAAGAACCAGTCCAATAGACAGGTTGCTTGGGCTGCAACCTGCGTGGTCACAGGGGCAGGGCAAGCCAAGCACCTGTCCCATGTGCTAGATGTGGAGCTATGGTACTTATCTGTGTCCTGCTGGTTTTCAGTCTTATTTTGGTCCAATTCCTTTCTATTCCCCTATTCCTTCTTTTTGGAATGGGGATATTTGTGTCATGTCATTATACATTTAGATTACATAACTTGTTTTCTTTTTCTTCTTATTGTTATCACAGGGACACACAGCTAAGAATTTGCCTTGAGTGTCAGAGGAGATATTGGACTTTGAATTTTCAGCAATGCTAGAGCTGTTAAAACTTCAGTGACTCTTGGAGATGCACTAAATTCATTTCATATAATGCAATAAATATAAACCTTTTGGGGGCCAGGGGTATAATATTATGGTTTAGATCTAAAATGTCCCCAAAACTCTCGTGTGTTCAGAGATGAGGCT
The DNA here is from genome assembly GCA_004363535.1 of Dasyprocta punctata. Taxonomy (NCBI): domain Eukaryota; kingdom Metazoa; phylum Chordata; class Mammalia; order Rodentia; family Dasyproctidae; genus Dasyprocta; species Dasyprocta punctata. The sequence goes on from RJWM01006718.1 coordinate 34,595, forward strand.
TTTGGAAAGTGACTGAATCATGGCGACACTGAATGTGCACCTAATTTGAACTTGAAAAGGTCATATTCTTGTTCCTAGGCCCAATCCCTCCCCTCCTGTCCCCTCTCCCTCGTCCTTCTTCCTGGATGCCATGGGTTAAGCAGCTTTCCTCAATCATACCCTTTCACTGTGCTGTCTCTGCCTTGGAGCCAGCATCTGTGGGCTGAAATAAATATAACTGTGGACCAAAATAAATGTGTCCTCTTTTGAGTTGCAGGTGTCATATATTTTGTGATAGTGAGTAATACAGGCCCAGGTGGAATAAAAGGGAAAGACAAGGAAACCAGCCTGTGCATGAACATGTTCTTTCTCTTTCTAATTCTTAACTGCCACACCATCTCCACCATGATGTCCTACCTTACTTCAGGCATGGAAATAATGGGCCAGCTGACCATGAACTGAATCCTCTGAAAATGTGAGCCCAAATAAACCTTTCCATCTCATTTTCTCAAGTATTTTGTTTCAGTGACAGAAAGATAACACCCCCATATTGCTTTAGTGATGAAGAAAAATTAACTGTAGAATTGAAAATTAGTATAGGTAAGTTTATTATAGCAATTTGAAAATAGATATCAAAATATAATAACCATCAAAAGAAAAACGTTAGCGCTAAGAAATAAGAACTTACTGAGAGCCAGTTTCTGAGCTAAATGCTTTTACATGACATCTCATATGGTGTCTATTTTGCTATGTGGCCATCACTGTTAACTTATTCCCAATGTAACCCATAAGGAAGTTAAAATATTGCAAGATTAAGTAGCTTGGTTAGTGGTAAGTCGTGGAAGAGCAACATTCAAGATTGGATAATTCCAGAATCAGACCCTACCCCTGTAATTCCCTCTCTGGATCACTCCACTACAGGTAGTGGTCTGCAAACTGTGCTTGCAGACTGTCTTTTTCTTGTGTTAAAAGATGGAAACAGTAAATCTTGTTGCAAAGATGCCAGCTGTTAAATACTCCAGTCTTACATTTCACTTATGCTAAAGTTCCTGTGGACATCCTTTATTTATGTGGAAAAATTTACCTCTGAAACTGGATTGTGGGTCAATATTAGTAGAGCACATAGCTGTGTTAGGCTGTGCAGAGCATTAGTTTTAGAAATATAAGCTCTCGGTGATGAAAATGGTCACAGATTTTAAAAATCAGTGACATGATCCAGCAAACAAAGTACTTTGCTAATCTACTAGGGTTGAGGGCTAGATCTTTTATTTAAGTACCTTAACAATTACGAAGCCTGAAGTCCTCCCACCACTGGCCACCCACACAAAGCACATTGAGTCATTAAAATAAAAATCAGGCAATCTGAAGATCTGGTGAAGGTCAGAGCAGCTAGAGCTCTCACATATTGTTTATATTTAAATTGAACAGCTATTTTGGAAAACTGTCAACTGCTACAAAATCTACACATGAACATACCCTACAACTAGGCAATTTCATTCCAAGAAATTCACAACCATTTTCACCAAAAGCTATGTATGAGATGTTCATAGTAGTACTGTAGCTGATAGTCAAAACACTGGAACAACACAAATGTCATCAACAGAAGAGATGGATAAATGAATTATAGTATAGTCATACAATGGACTGCGCTACAAAAAATAAATAATAATAATAAAAATAAAAGAAAGAACTATAGGTAATTGCTACAATATAGAAAACTTTACAAAAAGTCGATGAAAAATCTAGATGAAAAATAGAACATACTAATGACTGCCTTGATATAAAGTTCAAAACCAAACACACAGCCTTTTTGTTAGAAATCAGTGTAGTGGTCATTTTTCAAGAAGGGCCATTTTGACTGGGAAGGGTAGGAGGGCCTTCTAGTCTTCCATAATGTACTGGCACAGCCTAAGTATTGGCTGTGTAGGTGAATTCAATTCGTGGAAATTTATCAAAGTATACATTTTGATTTAGGGACTTTAAAAACATGTTTTAGTCTTTTTTCTGTTCCAATAGCAAAATACTTGAAGTTGGATAATTTACAAAGGAATGAAGTATATATAACTAGTAATTCTAGAAGCAAGAGGGAGGTCCAAGACTGAGTGGCTGCATTTGATGAGGGCCTTGTGCTGCTTCTTAACATGATAGAGGTCAGCGAGGTAAGCGAGCAGAAGTGGAAGAGGGAAAAAAACAGTGGGTACCCTCACTTTATAACAATGTGCTCCAGTGAAAATAAAACCCACACCTGCGAGAAAAGCATTGGTTCACCTTAGTGGTCTAACCACCTTTTAAGCCTGCCACTTTTCAATACTGTTTCATTGTGAAGCAGTGATCCTGCGCATGAACTTTTGGAGAACACATTAAACCTTAGCACTTAAGTAGCAATAAAATTTACAATACAGAAATAATGAATAGAACCTAGCACTGCAGGAGAGAAAAAAAACACTAACACATTTTTACATACTATAACTTGGCCATGTTATATAATCCCTGGCTTACAGGAAAACGTATTCTATACAGCTATTATTACAATAAGCCCAGTCTTTCTGAACTTGTCTCAGACTTTTCCATCTTTACGCCTTTGCTCCTCCCATTCTCTCTTCCTGTTACTTCCTTTCTTTCCTCTCTAACCCCACAATACCACATCTCCACTATGAACCAGCACCCTTCCATCACCACCTTGTTTTTCTGCCCTGCATTGAACTTAGACCCTTGCCTCAGACTTGCTAGCTTCTAGACAGCATTATGTTTTCCAGGATTAAATATAGATATTGGCATGTACTAGGTGTTGGGTAAATTCCTTTTGTCTGAGAATTAAGACAAGGCAATTCATGAGAACTGTGATGTATGGTCAAAAAAATATCATAACTATCCAAACCTTGCTCCACACACTCAGGCAGGTGAAGACATGTTAAATGATGACCATAAATAAGCCTGAAGGGAAATATCTCAAGTGTATAATCAGGTAGAGTTCACATCGCTGACAAATGACTCATGGTGTAATCCTGAAGCCAGGAGGTTTACAGTTCAGAGATTTACTCAGCCATCCTAGTTTCTGCTTCATTTCTTATGTAAAAGTGATAATAACATCTCCCTATTTTGCCTCTGCCTCCCAAGTGTGAGGATTACAAGCGTGCATCACCATATGCAAACTTAACATCTACCTATTCTACTTCATGGACTACTGGAAAATTTCAGCTAAGAGAACCATCTGAAAGGGTGTTTTGTGTATTTGAAAGTGTCATACACAGGTGAAATTTTACTTTTTTTGCTGGTAGCATTGATTCAGAATTGTACCATTAGAAATATAATAACAACAGCAAAGTAACCCAACACCAGTACCTTATAGACTCTCAGATTATCAGTCAGTGTCTAGGAAAACAGAAAGTGTACCTAATTTTACAAACAGAAGACTTTAAGACACAGAAATTAAGTTACAAAAGTATAAGAGCTGGAGAAGCAAAAAAGTAGTAGCATTATAATAACACCAGGAGTTGCAGAAAGCCGCCAGGCCTCTGCTAGAACCAGCACTCACAGGAGCGTGTAGCCTGCAGCCCCAACACTCCTGGGCGGAGCTCCAGAGTCACCTTGTGCTAGCTGCCACCTCCACAGGAAAAACTTCATGCCTGCCACTGGTGCAGGTGCTCCTACCCAAGCCTGCAGGTCTGATTCCCCACTGCTGCTGCCCTGGAGTAAGAACCTGACCCTGAGGCTGCACTGGAAATAGAAGGGCTCTTACCTTCTCCCCTGGTATGAAAGTCTCCAATTAACACAGCATTTAGTGCATTCCTCACTGCTGCTGAAGGTTTTCATCCCAGCAGAACAGAAGAGAACAGAAAAGCCTGAAAGGACTGACACAGAAGTGAGTGCTGCAAACAACATCTAGTACAGTATTTAATGCTTGTTATTTTCAGGAAGTATTCATCCCTGACCATTGTAGCAATGTTGATATCTAAGGACAAAGCAAGAGGATTGGATAAGGTTAGTTCTAAGGGTACTTGAAAAAAATAAGTGATAAGAAAAGCAGAGTTTAAATTTTTCCAGCTTTATAAAAAACTTAACTGAACAGCATTACTTTTTAAAAAGTACACAGATACCTCAGCAAAGTGGAGGAAAAAAACTCATAACCTTGTACAGTACATTACAAAGTATTTTGATAACACTTTTAAAACTTCTTCACACAAATATGATATAAGAAAAACATGTTTTAAAGGTAGAGAAAGCCTAGGGTTGAGACTGTTTGAGAGACATGCTCAAAGGCACACAGGTGGTAGGCAACCAAGAGGACTTGAAGTATGTCCTGTACCTCCCTAGGCAGAGTGCATTCCTTTTGGATGCCCCTGAGATCAGAAGCAAGCAGAAGCAGAAGAAACTGCACTGCGTGGAGGAAGGACATGGTGGCATCCAGTCCTATGAGTGGGAACCACAGCGCCTGCTGTGCCTCAGGGGGAATTAGTCAACCTTGAATCCAACACCCCACTCGCCTTGCTGTCTAATGGACACACACAGGTAATTATCATATATTTTGGATTAGTTTCATTTTCTTAATGCAATTCTCTACAGATGCACAACTCAACTAAACAGATGTTAGTCATTTGACTTTTTGTCTGCAGAGCTGCCATTCTTGTTAGTAGCAATCTAAGGAACATTAATGACAAAGGGAGATTTCTAAACTGCTACGGAAAGTGATGTCTTTCCCATCAGTCCCTGCAGGAATCTGATGGAGACACAGCAGAGGCTAAGGCACTGGCAGGGAAGAAAGCTGTGCTTGGCATGGTAGGCAGCCTCACCCCAGAATTCTTGTGGGCACAGTGTACTTCAGTTCTGCATCAACCTGGCTAATGCGTGAGCTGATGTGACAGGATCTTCAGATAAAATCTGTGGAGGTCAGTGATCTTGACCCAAGGGGACCTATCTGTTCCAGCAGCATTTCTACAAAATTTTATGTGCAAAATTCAGAAAGTCACAGAAATTGTAAGTTTTCAAAGATGATGTGAGCGAATACATTCCAGGGGTAAACTCTGAAAATTCCTCTAATTCTGAAAAGTCCAACAAAAGGAGGAACTAATTGTGAAAGTTAAAGAGGAAGAAGCTGATCAAAAAGAAAGAACAATTGCGATGGGGAAAAAGAGAAAAGAAAGAAGAGAAAAGATTACACACACACACACACACACACACATATATACAAGAAAGATAATTGCACTACTAATCCCTGTTCATCAAAAAGAACAGTTTGTGCTTTCAGTGTTTGATCATTTCTTCATATCTACATCTTGTAATCTGAGCAACTGCTTTGAAGATAACAATACTCAGTATATTAACCCCATTGTTAACCTCCTGTTACGTTGATTTGAAATTCTGTAACATTGTTTTTAGTCTTTTGTTTGTTTTAAAATTAAATTAAATTAAATTTTGAAAAGGAGGAACCAGACTCATTTAACTGAGGTGAGGAAATGGTAAAAGCTAAGACCTAAATTATAGTTAATCATCTGGGCATGGATATGTCATTTCCTTCATCCAGGAATCCCAGAAAAACAAGTAGATATAGGTGGATATCAGTGTTGTTCTATGTAACATATTTAATATTGTATTCTAATGTAACCTATTATTAGCTAATATAGTATGTAAGGAGTAATATATGTCATATCATGTAATAATTACATAATTTTAACTGATAGAAAATATATAATTAATATAATGATGTATCATCAATTTAATACATGTAACAGTTACCCTTGAATAACAATGTATTAAGCTCTAACTTGATGTCAAGCAATATTCTGGAATAATATAAAAATGTCTTTCCTCTCTTAATCTTCCCATAACCCTAGGAAGCAGGTACTAACACTTATCCTCGGGTCTCTGGCTCATGTCTGTCTCCCCTTCCTTGGTTCCAAATACCAGGAAACTCTCCCACCCTAGTGGCTCTTCCAAGGCTGCTGAGGCTGGGCTGGGTGCTAGCACCCTTCTGAGTTCCTCCCCACTCTCCGGCTTCTCCACTTCTTATAATAAGCAAGTACACATGTGATGCATGGGGACGATGAGGCTAATAACTGGTAACTTAGGCAAAGGCATAGAGTGAGGAAATTAATTCACAACCCGGACCACCTACTTACCCAGAGCCCACACTTTTACACACCAGTTTCACTACTACTTGGGAAAAATCTCAAGTCTCTTGTGTCTTTGGATTCCTGCTGCCAGCATTCTTGGCTCATCTGCATTCCAGGCTAGGGAAACAATTACAGACAATTGGAGCATCAGCAAAACCTGGAAGACCAGATAAGCAGCAAGTTTCAGAAAGGGGAGTCATACTTTTGCTTTATGGTGCCTAAACAAACTAAATTCTAACTCTGGTGAAATGGTGCCCTCCATAAGGTGTCATATACTATCTCCTATATCTCTGGCACTGAGAAGCCAGGAACCCTACCCCTTGACCCTCCTGCATTTACTGACCCAATTCCACACCAAACCCAAAGGGAAGAGGCAGGATCAAGAGGCATCTGTCAAGCTTACACAACAACAACAAAAGAAAACAAAAAATAAAAATTTTTTCTGAAGTCTAGTCAGTATATGATGTAGCCAGAGTTACTGCTCAGCAGCAGAAAGGAAGGGGTGGAATATCCCAGCAATCCTGAGCCTCCTCATAGTGTCAGTCTATTACCATGACGTTCTGAGGAGAAAGCAGGACTTAAGACTTACTATTGAAAACTATAGAGCATGTTTAAATTTTAAAATTTTTATTACAATAAAACACACAATATCATTGATCCCCTCAGCACCAAATTACTCCCTCTCACTCTGAAGACACTTAACCATCATTCTTGTCATTTTCTGGAGCAGTTCTGAAAGTCCTCTTTCACGATTGTCTTTAGTCACACTATCAAGGCTGCCTCAGTGCTCTTGATCAGTTCAAAACGTTTACCTTTCATGGTCATTTTGACTTGAAAAAGAGTCAGAAATCACACAGTACCAGAACCAGTGAATAAGGTGTCTGAAGACACTTTGCAATGTTTTATGATGCTTGCCTTTCCATTGGATGGCATTTAGCAACACTCACTGTATTTGTTATCACACTTCATAACAACACTCAAGAAAGAGGACCACCAGAACTGTTTCACAAGGTGGCAAAGATGTTGAGTGCTTCAGAGCAAGTGAGTGTACTTTGAAGAAGATTAACAGCAATGTGTCTTTCACTGTAATAGTTTTTATATTTACATATTCACTATACATTTTGATCATGCCTTATATACTTTCTTGCAAGGGGGGAGTTGTAAAGGACAGATCTCACCCTTATTGCAAACCAGAATCCAAGAATTGAAGGTTGCTACAATATGGAATGTGAGAATCTTCCTACCCAATCTGATTAGGACCCTAGAAGTTCAGGGAGGACTCTGTCCACCCACAGTCACCACCAAGATTAGAACTGTGGTTCACTAGTTCCCAGGTGCCACCATGAAACTGGATGAGCTTAGCTTCAATCAATGGTTTGTTCCAAATATGTTACTCTTTTTTTAAAAATCAAGGGCAAATGCAAGGCATTTACTACAACAGGTCTTTTCTTTAATAGAATATTCTATTATAAAATCATGTACATTTGCTAGCACTATGTTTAAAATATCCAAGATATTATAAAATTTGGTATTACATTTTTAACACAAATATAAAAGCATAAAAGACTTTCTGATAAACCTACCATCCTTGTAGGAAAATTTTCACTTGTTAATAACTGAGTTCTTAAAAAAGAAAGATTACATCCTTAAAATAAATTTTGCCCAAAAATATTTTTATTTATGACTATGGAGTCTGAAAATATCTCATAAGAAAAGAGTGGAACTTATGCTTTTGATTACACACTATAAATATGAGATTTTTCTTTATTAAATGAGGCTACTTGAGGAAATAAGCTCTACTTTTTTCCACTAGATGGCATTAAAGCTACATAATTATAGACAGGAACATTCACAAGAGTAGTGATCAAATCACAAAGCCACATGTGATTCTAAGATTAATGAATTCATCCTTTCATCTCACCTTCAGCACTAGCTTACTGGAGTTTGATGCTTGTTTATTTGCTAGTATAAAGAAAAAGCATACATATTATAAAACATTTTTTGAAAAGAAAGACCAGGGAATGGAAAAATGCATACTTATTGGCTACACTAAAAATATTAGCTACATAAAATGTGCAAATGCACCTTAGTACTGGGATATAGTTTCAATACAAACAATCACCACAGAGGATTCTTAAACTTCATTCAGTAGTCTGTTAATATCAATACTGCTCCAGTTATATGATAATGCAATAAGTAATTGTTTCATTTAACTGGGGTGTGGAGGGGAGGTCTATGATATAATTCCTATTACTGCATTAAAGATGAGAAATCTGAAGGTCCAAGATAATTTGTCCAGGATCACATGAACAGTAGTTGACAGGACACAGAGTCAAACCTGGGTCAATCTGGTTCTTTGTGTCAGCTTCTCAAACACCATTTCCTACTTCCAAAGCCAACTTCCAGCTACCGTCTTCCCATGGAATGAGATAAAATGATCCTACCTATACCCCATGACAGCAATAGGCCAGACAGAGAAAAGAAAGATTTCAATGCCTAAAACGTAGTATTCAGACTTTACCTCACTACTGGGATATAGTTTAAGGACAATCACTGCAGGGAATTCTTAAACTTCATTCAGTAGTTTGTTAATATTGATACTGGTCCAATTATTTGATGAAACAATAAGTAATTGATGCTATTAAGAACCAAGATTTCTAGTTTTTTATTTTGCTTTGTTTTCTTTTTGTTTTTAATGACATTTGGGCATAGAGTGAAAGTTGCTTTTTAAAAGTATACATGTGTTTAATTTAAGAAAGAAGCATTTTCACTTACGATTTTTAAATTTTATTTTTACCAGTATATGTTTGCAGTACTAATGTTTACTTTTTTTGTGTGGAATTAGTACATGTATAAGACACATCTTAAGTCTCTTTTTTCACCCCCTTTCCCTGCCCTCCCTGCATCTCTCTACCCTATCTCCCTACTTATTATCATCTGTCTTTTATTTTGGTTTTACTTATGAGTTTTTTCTGTTTTTCTTTTTTTAAATTAAGTTTATTGGTACATATTAGATATATACATAATGATCATATTCATCATAGGAAATTTGTACCCAATCATGATACATTTTCATTCTTTTTTTCCCAATCCCCTCTCCTCCCTATAACCCCTCTTCCCCTCCCTATTTATAAAGCTTTGTTTACATTTTATCCTTAAAAATATATTTCCTTAGCTGTGTTTACTCAAAGGTCTAAATGCACTATTACCTCTTCCCCAGGAGAATGTGTCCTCTAGTCCTTACATTTTGGTTTCTTCCCTCTGCATGGACCCAGGATACACTGGAGAAATAGCTCATTCGTGGTCTGGGTCAAAAAATATGCAAAGTGAGACTGGGGCAGCTTGAGTCAAAAATAAGGAAATTTCTGAGACTGTCAGAGCCATGTCAAAAGAATTTGGAGTCAACTCCAAAGGACCCCTATACAATTCCAAACAATATCAACATCACAGAAATAACTACAATGTATTAAAACATTATACAGATGTATATTATATAATATATGTCATGATATATATATCTCAAAAAATATATATATCTTGAAATATATATATATATATCTCAAGATATCTATATCTTGGTTCATGAATGCTTTTGTTTGTAAACAGTTTGGTTTGCAAGCAGACGTATTTGGCAAAAATTTTTGGCTTTGCTTGCAAACCCTGCATCAGTTGACAAACATGACAGGCATCTTTCCTATGTAAGCACAAATGTGACCTTTTTCAAAACCGTAGAACAATTTAAGTTCATGAACCACCACTATGTGTGTATATATTCCTAAATCCATATGGTATTAAGAGAGAGAAAAAGAAACTCAACAAAATATAATAAGAACTCGTGATCAGTTAAGGTGACAGTTTAATCAATACATCACTCTTAAAATTAGTTGATAAAGGAAAAGAATTATGTGAATGTAGAAATTGTAGTTCAGGGAAAGGAAGTAAGTCCAGTTGATGACAGAAAGTTTTTTGTTTAATGCAAAAAATTTCAGTTAATAAATGCTGAAGGACTGAGAGAATTAAGTTTTCCATTTTACAGCTCCCAGAAAAATTGATTCAGGGAGTGACCATCAATGGAAATGGCACCAATAACAATTCTTATCTGGGGATACCTTCATGCAGGGAACCACAGTTTCACTTTGCATCCATGCATCATCCCATCAGTTAGTCGTCGATGGCCTTTACAATACAGGGACATATCTGTCATCCCCTTAACCTACTGATCACACTCCACCTCCACGTGAGGAGTAGCAAACCAACCTGACCATACCCTGTGTCTACTGATGTGATGAGCTTAAGCTGTTTAACCTGAATCTAAGCAAAGCTTTATTCCTTTGAATAAAAATAGAGACCACAGATTAGATATGCCCTGAGGCCAACTGCTCATAACCACATAATCAAAACTAAAGTCATCCTCATTTCCCTCACATGCTAATTCTAATCATAAGTGAAATTCTAAATATAAGCTTTCTGTCCTTGTCAGCATGAGTCAGTGAAATTAAACTGTAGACAAATCAGTTTAATGTTCTTCAAAAAGGAAATCATGATGTATAATAGCCAATCCCAAGATCTAAATATTTTCTTCTTTATGCTTTATAAGCTGTATAATTTCTCTAAGGCAATCCTTTTTCAATTTGGTTTGAAGACTCCTAAATTGTGATCTATATTTTCTGTATGACAATAAACATTAAGAATCTTTTCTAATAGATCTGATTTTATTTCTGATAGACCTAACTTCAGTGTATAGGAAATGCAGGAGATAGAGTAGCAAGTTAAATATTACCAGGAAACAAAGTGAAGAACAAATTCAAATTGTGGGAATTTATGCTAGCTCAGGGTACTGTACTTTTCAAAAACTTAATGCATTTTACTAAAAATTTTGAGGTTAAAGGTAGGGACTCTTCTTGAATTAAGAAAATGACAAAAACTTGAGCTGCCTCATGTGTGCATTAGATTCTGATAGAAAAAGAAAAAGGCTAAAAGAATTAAGATGCAATATGTATATGTACTAACTCCCCAAAATTATGTACTTCTTATGTGTCACAAACATGTACTAATAAATTTTTAAATGAATTATTTTATATAATTTTAATAGAAAATGATTAAAATTATTCATGCAAAATTGGAGAAATTTAAATACTTAGTGTACATTGCATAACATTAAGGAACTGCTGCTAATTTGTTAGTTGTGATCATGATGTTGAGGTTATATAGGAGAATGTTTCTTTTGTTTTTAGATGTATGTAAAATATTTAAGGGTAAAGAATACAAACTATAATGTATTTATAAAGGTTTCAACAACAAAATACATATACACAGATGAAGCGAATATGACAATTATGTACAAATCTGAATTTAATGTTTGGACTTTTTAGGATAAAAATTAAAATGTATAAAACATAACAGTTATGAAATAAGTTACATGAGATACACTCAAAGATTATGTTTAAGTACAGTCAGCTTTTTTTCTAGTAAAAGGGCACTAGAGTATATATAGACAAAATATTGTAAATGAAGTCTTTATTCAGGCATACATCAAAAATATAATTAACGTCATTGGATATGAAAACTTCAGAATGGGAAAGAGAAATTTTAACTCAAATTCATTCTTTAGGCCAAAAGATGGTTGACAGATTTTGATAATTCATAGGTGATTGAGAAAGAAAGAGAGAATGCTAACAAATAACATATATTAAATACTTGGTTTGTATGCCAAATATGTGTTTTACATGCATTATCTCATTATCTCAGTGTTCACAACAACCTGTGAGATAGGTACTATACCCAGGCTTGGAGAAAATAAATAACTGACTCATCCAGCTGCTTGGGGCTAAAGTTAAGAATTGTATTTTTATTTCTGAAAGACTTTAGAAAGAGCCCTTATGATCCCATCACCTCCCAAGAGGCCCACCTCTAAACATCGCTGTCTTGGAGAGAAAGCCTTTAACGTATGAACTTTTGGGGGGGGCATTTCAGATTCAATCATGATAATGATCAATTGTGGGAATGAGGTGAGGGAGACTCAGCAAGGACTCCCAGGTACTTCCTTAAACTGTAGGGTGAATGATGCTGCCATTCATTAAGATACTATGGAAAGGAGCTGGGGATACCTCAGCAGTATAAGTGCCTGTCTGGCAAATTCAAGGTCCAGAGTATGATTGCCGGTACTAAAAAAGATACTATGGAAAGACAGGCTTGTAGCATGGAAAATAATGGATTCACTTTAGAACAAGTTGAATTTGAAAGAAAACCAACCAAATGGGTGGTAATAATTGGAGAGTCATCAGCTAATGCAGCTGACTTTGAGGACAGGCTTTGCAGCCTTTTACCACCAGACTGTCAGCCCCAGCTGTGGCTGTGCCCACACCTGTCACAGGGACAGTCCCTCCTCCTTCACCACATCAGTCTTTTCTCTGGGCAAAACTAGAACTCTAACACAAGAAAAGTACTGGGGCAGTGTGGTTCCATGGGGGACAGGTGACAATGGGCAGTCACAATAGGGAGGATGCTAAAAATCCTTTAATGCACAAGACAGGGTACATTATTCAGTCCAAAATATGAATGGTGCCAAAGATGAGAAAACTGGATCAGTGTCTAGAAGTTAATCTAGAAGTTAAAGCTGCAGAGAGGAGGAGGAAAGGGTCCAGGACAGGGTCTTGTAGAACACTGGCTGTAGAGGAGGGCAGCAGAACCCAAAGCCTGAGAAGAAGCCTGAGTGGGTAAACCAGAAAGCAGTACTGAAAAGTAGAGAAAGGTGTACTGACTCTGGAAAGTGTTAAAAGCTAAGTAGTCAAGCAAGATTCAAAGAAGATTGGACCATTAGATTTAGGCTGACAGAGGCCATAAGAGACTGATCCTGAGCCAGTTCATTCACATCAGGGGGTGGGTGGCCATGTGGATAAAATGAAGAGTGTATTCTTGAGAAGGAGGGCAGGGCCACAGTCACAGAGATGAGGCTTCTAGAAACTGAGTTGCTGACAAAAGCACAGAAATAGAGGTCGCTTGAAGACAGATGTGGGCTGAAGAGAATATTAAAATAGAGCAAACTGCTGGGTGTGGTACAGGCACACACCCGTGATCTCTGCTACTTAAGAGGCTTTGCAAAGATCATAAGTTCAAGGCCAGGTGTGCAACTTACCTAGACACTGTCTCAAACTTTAAATTCAAAATGTTTAAAAGGTCTGGAGATGTAGTTCAGTGATAGAGCACCCCTAAGTTAGATCACCAAACATACACACACACACACACACACACACACACGCACGCACCCCTAAGTTAGATCACCAAACATACACACACACACACACACACACACACACGCATGATGGAAAGAACTGAGGCCTGTGAGTGTTAAGGGGAGTTTCAGGGAGGTGATTCAGCTATAGAGGGAGACACCCGAGCAGAAGCCAACCTCTGCCCAGAACCCTGCCAGGGATGTCTCCCTAAATGCTGCATCCTAGGTACCAGTCTTGTGTTGAAGTCCCAGTTTCCCTCAGAGGAGAGACTGATTTGGTGAAGGAGAAGGGATGGCCATGGTGACAGGTGTGGGTACAGCTGCAGGTGGGGCTGACAGTCTGGTGGAGAAAGGCTGCAGTGCCTGTCCTCAAGGTAGATGCAGTGACTTCTAAGAATGGAGAAGGCTAACTAGCCAGAGGTTGGTAAAGGCCATGGAGCTGCTCTGTTTATAGAAACCCACCAGGACTCCCAGACATGGTATAGTTTTTTTTTTTCCCTTATTTCTAGTCCCTAAGATTTTTTTCTAACTTTAAAAATTCACACCTAAGTTCCATCCAAGACTCATGTTAAAACATTTTTCTCCCCCAATGACTGTGCTTCATCTACTGAAAATCATTTTGAGTTCAGTCTATTGAAAGATAAGGAAACTATTATGGTGGAAGATGGCACTGGGCTCAGAAAGCAAAGTGATAAAAATATGGATGGCCATGCATGATTTTTTATAAAGTAAAATAAAGGAACAGTGTATAAAGAGTCACTGACTTTTTGGAGGTTCTAAAGTCTGCAAGTGTTAAAGAATGATAGCATTAACTAAAAGTCTGTAAAAACTAAAGAGAATTTGGAAAAAGCTATGATCTTTTTTTATTCCTATACATTGGAAGAGCTTGGACCTAATCTGATCTTAACCCACTTATTCTGAAGGTTGCAATTTTTTTTTAGTTTTTCCTGAAATTCATATATGTTACCTAGAAAAACTCACGGAACAAGAATTTGATGAGAAGACTTTTTTTTAATCTTTCATTGTTATGTGCTGTTCCAAAAATGAAACACTAGGCATAAAAGGATTAAAATTCAGTGTGTGATTTGATTCTTATAGTACTGTTTCTTCTTCTGAGGAATATTTTTAAACTAATTTTTGACATATAAAAACACAAAATTGCACACGTTATTGAGGTACTATATGACCCTATGATGCTTCAATGCATGCATATTCTGTGCAATCAGGTTAAACATATCTATCTCCTAAAACTTCTTAATGGTGGAACTACCCTAAAATCTATGCTATCTATGAGTCATCCTTCTGTGCAACAGCACACCAGAATTTCTTATTCCTATATAAATGCACCTTAGTTCTCACTGGTTAACCCTCTCCATCTCTTCTTCTCCCTTTTTTCCCTGCCTCTGGAAACCACCATTCTACTTTCGACTTCTACAAAATCAACGTGTTTTATATTTCACATGAGTGAGAGAGATCATGTTGTACTTGCCTTTGTCTGCTTGACTTGTTTCATTTAATATAACGATCTCTAGTTCCATCCATACTGTCACAAATGACAGGATTTCATTTTTAATGGCTGAATGATATTCCATTATGTACCACATTTTCTTTACCTAGTCAATGGGTTGTCTTGGTAGTGTGAATATGTCGCAATATACGTAGGAGTGCAGATATCTCTTTCCATGTTTATTTTCCTTTGGATAAATACCCAGAATTAGGATCACTGAATCCTATGGAAATTCTATTTTAATTCTTTGAGGAATTCCTATATTGCTTTTATAGCAGTTGTAATAATTTACATTTCCACAACAGTGTGCAAAAGTTCCTTCTTCTCCATGT
Organism: Dasyprocta punctata; assembly: GCA_004363535.1. Taxonomy (NCBI): domain Eukaryota; kingdom Metazoa; phylum Chordata; class Mammalia; order Rodentia; family Dasyproctidae; genus Dasyprocta; species Dasyprocta punctata. The sequence continues at coordinate 49,754 of RJWM01006718.1, forward strand.
CCATGCCAACACTTATCTTTCACCTTTCTGATAATAAGTGTTGTTACTGGAGTGATGTGATAAAGTCTTATGGCTTTTATTTGCATTTTTCCGATGATAAAGATGTTGAGTATTTTTCACATATCTGTTGGCTATTTGTATGTACTCACTTCAGAAATACTGTATGTATTTAGACCTATTGACAATATTTAACTCAGCTTTTGGTTTTATTTAGTTGTTGCTATTTTTTTGCTATTGCGTTTTGGGAGTTCCTTGTGTACACTATGTAAATATTTCCTCCCATTCTGTATGCTGTCTTTTCCCTCTGTTGACAGTTTCCTTTGTTGTACGAAGCTTTCTACTTTAGTATAATCCCATTTGTCCATGTTTGCTTTTGTTTCCTGTGCTTTGGGGAGCTTGTCCAAAAAATCATTGCATATTCCAATATCCTAAAGCATTTCCTCTATGATTTGTTCTTGTAGCTTCATTGTTTCATGTCTTATATTTAATTGAGTTAATTTTTTCAACTGGTGAGAGATAGTGTCTAGTTTCATTCTTCCTTATGTGGATATGCAATTTCCCCAGCACTATTTATTGAAAAAGACTGTCCTTTTTTCCAGTGTGTGCTCGTAACATCATTGTAAAAAATCAGCTGGCTGTAGATGTGTGGCTTTCCCCTGGGCTCTCTGTTGTGTTCCACTGGTCTCTGTATCTATTTGCAAGTTAATGCTAACATCATGTTGTCTTGATGACTTCAGCTTTTCAACAGTTTCACAGTTAATTGTGGATAAAATAAATTTTCCTCTCAAATCACTGTGTTACTCCACTAAAACAAATGTCTTCTACATTCAAAGCCTTGGGGAACCAAAACCCATCTCAAAAAACATGTTTTCCAGCCAGTCTCTCCTTGTCAGCTGCCTGAAGGAAGGAAGAAAAGGCTAGCTGATTTGTTGTGGATTCATGCAGCCCCACCCACCTGGCTGCAACTCCAATCTTCTCATTCCGATACTTCTGGGATCATGGCACAGCTGCACAGCTTCTGTGATGTTCCATCCTTATGAGGCACAGTCTCGGAATAATTGTCTCCTAGAACTTGTCAAATCTCAACAGTTAGGGAAAGCATATGAGATCTGGAGCGACTCAGGAAGAACTATTGTTAAGGGAGGAAAACTGAAACTTCTACCTGAGGAGCATTTGTGAGTCACGTTGGTGTGTGCAACCACATTTGCTGATGGAAAGACACTTCCTTCCAAAGGTAGCTGCCAAAATGCTTCTCATATCTAGAGAGAACAGTGTTTACAATTATGAGGGCACTTTGGAAACTTATGAACTGAGAGGCAGGTGGCACTGGCTGCTGTTTTGACAGAAGCAGTAGGGTGATCTCACCTGAGAAACTAGGAGAGCTACCCATCTGGAAAGCTTCCCATCCCCTCTGCACTTGTCCCTGCAATGATGGGGAGGGGGATCCTGAAAATCATCTGAGATCGCTACACTAGTCCTGCTCTGACAGCAACCCAAAATCTCTGGGAAGTCCCCTAGGAAGGGACTATGGTCTGACTGAACAGCCCACCTGTATGAATCAATTCCAGGCATCTCTTTCTTGCCATTGATTGGGAACTGTCTTGAGTTTACCTACCACTTTCTACAGGATTCTAGAGGGCTCCTCATTTCTTTCTGCCTTTTGTTCAATTGTCTCATAAATTGGTTATTTCACATAGCATTATTATTACAACCTGAAAGACCCAAGGCTATACCACCAGTGAATGCCTGGCTCAAACTGGCCCACTTAATTCCAAAGCCTAGGCTTTTTCCTCAATCCAACAACTGCCTCCAACCCACTAGCCATGCCTCCTCTGCCAAAAGTCAGGGAGCACTGAATATTTGGTTTTTTAATAAACTGAAATTAATTTGCTATAAGGATCCACAGAACCATGAAATAATGGAGAGGGCCCAGTGTCAACAAACATATCTTTAACACTGAAGGGCATGAGTTTTGCTAGGAAGGAGCCCATTTCTGTATCTCTGATTGCCAGGACAGCATAGTTTCCTGGTTGCTAAAGTGACCCAGGTTCAGAGTCCTGGACGCCAGAGCTCTTTCCACATACCGCAGCCAGGCCAGCTTTCAGCCTTCATCTTGGTCACTTCGCTGCTTCCTCTGTGCACTGCCTGCAGCCAGTGGAACCAGGACATCAAGGACAGATGCTTAGCAGAAGAACTGTGGAAACCAGAAAAGCCCAGGGGCTGGGACCATAGGCGAGCCTGGAGAACCACAACTGCAGCAACCTCGGACCGCAGAAGGTCGAGATGGACGGAGTCTGAAGCACCACGGAGATGTCCTTGCTCTCAGCCTGTCCGCATAGACCTAGAGAAGTCTAATCCGCCTACACTCATTTGCTACCCCATTAGGTGGCAAAGGGGCCTCTGTGAGGCAGACTGTGCCCCGGTGGGCGCTCCCTGGGGAAAGCGCAAGGGGCAGGCACTCTTTTGATGGGATTCCCAAACCAAACCGTGGAAGCCTTTGGGGACCGCTGGAGCACCTGGGATTAAGAGGCAGGAGGAAGCTGGGATTTGTAAGAATCCTGGCACCCAGGGTCCCTGTAGCTAAGGCGAACAATGACACTGGGACCCTAGACCTAAACTAAGCCTGTACTGGGAGCGGGAATTTCAGAGGCGGCGCGGCAAGTCCAAGATGGGGTAGAAAGCTGACCCTGGGGCGGGGACATGGACTTTGCCCCTCAAAGGCTGGCAGGGGAGGAGGCTCCCTGCTGACAGCCAAAGCTTGGGCCCGAAGGCATTTAAAGGGCGAAGGTGGGGCGGGGCTGAGCACACCTTTTGCTGCTGGCGGCCTCGCAGATGGAGCACCCATGAGTTTCGGTACAGAGCAACCGGCCCAGGCCCGGGAGCGGCAGGTCATGGCAGCGTATTGTGACGGCCTAGGCGCCAGCTCTGGCCCACACGGTCAGGCACGGGCCGTCGCGCACTCATCAGGCTACATGCGCGGTGATCTGGGCGCTGCAGGAGGTGGCCCGCGCCTATGGGCGCCGGCGCTCAGCCCTTCGCCCTACGTGTCGGGCACGGGAACCCCACAACCCTATTCGGCACCCAGCTATGCAGCCCCGGGCCCACTCCTCGGAGCCGCGGGCGGTCTGGCGGGCGCTGACCTCACGTGGCTGGCCCTCTCGGGCCAGCAGGAATTGCTGAGGCTGGTGCGACCGCCCTACTCCTACTCGGCGCTCATCGCCATGGCCATCCAGAGTGCGCCCCTGCGAAAGCTGACACTCAGCCAGATCTACCAGTACGTGACCGGCAACTTCCCTTTCTACAAGCGCAGCAAAGCGGGCTGGCAGAATTCCATCCGCCACAACCTGTCTCTCAACGACTGCTTCAAGAAGGTGCCCCGCGATGAGAACGACCCAGGTAACCGCTGAGGGCCCTCTCGCTCTGTCCAGGACTCCACAGCTTCCAGCCATGGGCACTTTAGGGTGTGCTCGATCTTGGACAGCACAGTACCCTCCCTCACAGTCCTTGGGCGGGGAGTTAGGGGCAGAGGCTCAGAAGGCAGCGGAACTCGCAGACCCTGGTTTCCAGTCCAGGCCCCTTAAGGCTCTGAATTTATGCGCTTCTTTGGAGGAAGAAGTTGGAGAGACTTCCCGCTGGGTAATCTTGGGAGTTAACTCTGTGCCTCAATGCACTTCCCTGTGAAATTGGAGAAGGCTTTCTCTCCCCGGGGCTCTAATTTAGCTGGGCTCCGCAGGAATTCCTGCCTCGGTCCTTCTGGGGGTTTTGTTGTTGTTTTTTGGGTTTTGTTTGTTTTTAATTTTCATGTTTTTTTTTGGTCCTTCTGGAATGTCCAAATTCTTTCTGTCTGTCTCAGAGGCCCATCCTGGGGCCACCTCAAGATTCGGGAAGGGAATGGGGGTTCTTGATCACCCGCAGGGGCAGCTTGGGGATCGACCTCCGCGCGCACTGCTCTGCCAACATCACGCTTTCTGAACTGGGCTCTTTTTCTGCAGGTAAAGGCAATTACTGGACCCTGGACCCCAACTGCGAGAAGATGTTTGACAATGGAAACTTCCGAAGGAAGAGGAAGCGAAGAGGGGAGGCCAGCACGGCTTTGCCTCCAGGAGTCCACAGCCCAGGCGGAGCGAAGACGCTGGTGCTGGAGCCCCCGGGCACGGCCTCCCCAGACCTGCAGGTCTCGCCGTCCCCGCCCGCGCCCGAGGCTGCCGCCTGCTTCTCCAGCTTTTCCTCGGCCATGGGCGCCCTGGCCAGTGGCTTGGGCACTTTTTCGGGGAGCCTGGCGCGCGACTTTTCTACGCGGAGGCCAACGACGATCGCGGCTCGCAGCACCCAAACCCCAGGTTCAGCGCCCGGCTTCGCCCCTGGCCATCAGACGGCGGGCACTAGCTTTCGCGTCAGTCATTTTGTCTACAGCCTGGAAGGAACCGAAGTTTGAAAGAGGCTGGCCAGGGTGCTGGACGCAGAGGTGCTGAGGTCAGGCCCCCGGATTCCGCCTGGCGACAGCCCCTTCAGTGCGTTGACGCCACAACCGTTTTGTGCCGCGGGAGGGAGCGCATAACCCTGCCTTCGGCACCGCAGGGAACCGTGTGAGTGACAGCTCCGCTGATGGCCTGCTGTGAACCTGCTTTAACCCTAGATCCAGCCCAACTGGGCTTTCCGAGCTGCACTCTGGAGGGCCCCTCCTTCAAGGGCCCGTGGATGGAAAGGTGTTCAGCTCCATTCCCATTCCTATTTACTGAGAAGGTATCTTTGTGACAGGCAAAGAACCCAGTCATTGGAAAGATGAATTTTGGTCTCTGTACTTCCCAAAGGTATTGGAGGGCCCAATCTGCTGACCTGGATGTTTATGGCATCTGGCATTCTCTGGGCCCTGGAGGGGAGGGGGGGATGCCCAGGTCGAGGTGCCTGCTTTGGAAGAGAGCACAGAGAGGGCGCCTTTAATTTGGAGACTTTTGTGAGTCTATCCGCTTCCACCGAGTCACGAATCTGCCCACTGGGTCCATCACTGCCTCTCCTGCTGGAAATGAGCACAGCGCTACTGTGTGGGACCTGGGAGTGTTTCTGATGAAGAGTGTGTGGCTGGAGGACTGGGAAACTTGGACAGATCAAGCCAGGAGTTGTGGTGAATTAGACCCTCATCACATAATTTCACTGTGCCCTAGTGGCAGCAGAGTAGCATACTCTCTGGTGTGGCATCCAGGCTGCTGCATCCATGAGGACTCGAACAGTGTGCTGGTAGTTTGAGACCTCATGATGCTAGCTAACCAAATTTATCACCAACCCATACTCTCTCTCCAAATGCAGTTAATTTTAAAGGTTCGATAGGTCGTAAATAAAATAATTTTTACTTTTGTGCCAACTTTTAATGGAAAAAATTGCTAAAAATAAGCACCAATGTGTGTAGCTATAACAATCCCTCTACTGTTACCAACATCCCTAGTTTAGATTCTGCCTTTTTAAGAATGTTGAAAGGAATTTTTAAATAAATTTGATAACAATGAGAAATTTGACAATTAGTAGAGCTTTTCCAAAGCCATTTGATAAGATATATATTACATATGCTGCATAACTGCTAGAATTTGATGTTCTTTTTCTCCTAACAGTAGATATATTATTAAAATTCATGGAGAACACTTTTGACAAAAATATTCAACTTTTGGTTTGCCTAAAAATCAATTTTTGATGTTTAAAGATTGTTCAGCCATTTAAAGCTTTATAGAACTAATAATTAATGGTACATGAAGTAGATGAAATCTTTATGAGGAAGCACAATTAAAAATAATTCCGGCAGTGCAGGGTATTTGGAAAATGGTGGAGCCAGATTCCAAACAGAATCCAACCCTCCTCTGTAACAGTCCATGTGTCTGGATGTATATTCTGGGTTGGTCTCTGCACCAAAATGCATTCTGTGGGCCCTGGTACAGTCAGCTTCAGATTCAGTATCCCAATAAAGTATTTTTCCAAAGGGAAAAAACTATTGATATTAAAACAAGTAAGCAGAAAAAGGCAGCTTCTCTTTACTGTACAGTTAAATGTATTTTTGTTTGATCGGGACTCAGCTCAAGCGAGTCCCTAATGCAGGATGCATGCGGACCATGCTACGTGACCATGCTAGGGCACAGCTGCAATGAGACCAGAAGGATGCAGTCACCCTTGAACTTGGGCCCCTGGGTGGCCCTCCAGCCCAATCTTCTCTCTTGTACTCTCTTTGTTACCTCTGAAATTCAAATTATAATATTTCAATTTTGTTTTAATGCAACTGCAAGTCTTCTCCAAAACAAAGCACCTCTGAATATGCTATGGGCACATGACAGTATGCTGTTGCAACATGTTCTTAGTAGGAGCAAGCAACACTGTGAGACTGAGTCGTTTCAAATACAGAAACAGTTTTCAAAATTAAGAAGGAAAGAGTAATTTATAATACCCAGATATTGGATTGCTAAACATTCTGCCCATTGTCAAACAATAGTATTAATTTAAAAACAAAAAACATAATAATAAAGTAAGCCATGGTGTCTGAATTCCATTGGTCATTGACTGAACAAGAGTCCCTGTGCAAGAAGAGCCATTCCCAGTGAAGGTTTGCAATTCCTTAAAAGCTGAGAATGTGCAGTAGTGTTTCTAAAAGAGGCAGATCTGGGTTTCAAAATATGAGTTTATGTTCCATGTGTTGACTAGACATCCAATGTGTTTGCTTATAAGGAACATAAAGCTTTGCATTTTAACAATGCTGCCTTGGATATTAATTGATTTTCAGTCTTTATCCAGTACAATCAAGTGTCATTTGTCATTCAGGGATCCAGACTACAGTGATTGCTATAATTCTTTAATGACACAGGAAAATATGTTCATGCCCATTTTACACTGAGTTGAGGACTCAGTGGTCTACAGAGCTACAAAATCTCCTGACACTAATGCAGACTTCATGCAGCCATATTCAGAAATGTGCCTGTATGTGACGTGCACACATATCACAGATCCCTGTCTTGACCAGAACCCTTAAGGAAAAAATCATGGATGACAGAATCTATCCTATGGATAACCTCAGCATCCTATGGCAGAGTATTTTCAAATGGTACTCGGAGAATATCACATTTATATTCAGGATTTTACCAGGTGGAAAAAAAAAACATGTAAAACACCGTAGTATGCAATAGAGGTTAGTCCCATATAGTCTAATAAAATGGAACAGATTCAGTAAATCTTTAGACAGTTCCAACTGTGAACCTAGCTTTGTAAGTCCTATAGTGAATAACTTGGGCCCGTTGCTACCCTCAAAGTCTCCTTAGGTAGTACCAAGACAAATGAGCTATTACAAACTAAACAGTGGCTATTTGACTCAAAAAGCTGACTTTATGATCAAGTGGATAAACCATCTCAATGTAAACACACAACTCCAAATATAGGATTGTGGGAGCTTTGTTTGTTTGCTTGCTTATTTAATTTTCAGGGGTGCTGTACCTCTGAACTATATTCTCAGCCCCTTTTATGTTCTTGAGACAAGATCTCACCAATTTTCCCAAGCAGGACTTGAACTTTGGATCCTCCTGTCTCAGTTTTGCAAAGTAGTGGGATTATAGGAATGGGCCACCCCACCCAGCTCAGATTGTCTTTTAAATACACTCTACTGTGTTCTCCAGTCTGCTGGTTCAGGAAGTGTTTGATTTCTCAGTTTCATAACTGATTTAGGTGGGGACTTGAGCTCTGTTCCAGCTGGAGCAGGTCTGATCTGCTCAGTTCTGCACAGCAGTGTTTAGGCACCTTAACCTTAAAACTTATGTTATCAGAAGATCTGTCATCAGGTGATGACAAGAGATAGCAGCTGAAGTGACCAGAGCTAGTTTCTCTCTAAGTCTCCTAGGTACGATTCCTTTGGTGCATACCTGCATCTGTGATTGTTTTTAGGAAATTTTTAAATCTATTATGATTACTTCTTTTTTTTTTTTTTTTGACCAGGAATTGAACTCAGGACCTTGCACTTCCTGGGCAGGCTCTGTGCCCCTGAACTATATTCCCAGCCCATAAATCTTTTAATCTGCTAAACAGCAATATTCAAGGCTAACTGCCTGACGCTTGAAAGAAACTATTTTCTTTGGTTGGCTTTCATCATTGACTGAACACAGAGAATTGGAAATGTGTTTAATTTCTCTCAGTTCACAGAAGGAAAATGAATGGTGTGTTAAATTGGACCTTTACAAAAAATTCAGAATTGTATTGCTGTTTTAATTCAGAGCAAATTAAACCTATGAATTGCCAGGGCTTTCTCTACTCCCAACAGTCAAGGTCACCCATTCATTCATCTGACATACTGACCATTATATCAGGAACTTTGTTAGGACTAGGAGTGTAGCTCAGTGGTAGCACACTAACCTAGCATGCACAACACCCTGAGTTCAATCTCCAGAACAGGAAAAAAAAAAAAAACTATTGCATATTTAATATATATTATTTCATTAAACTTTCACAATCCAGTAATGCAAGTATTATTATCCCTATTTTACTGATGCAGCAACTGAGGTTCAGACCAGTGCAGTGACTTGTTTACAAAAGGTCACAGATAATACTGTGCTAAGGCTACACGAGCTTATCTACCCCTGTCTCTGATTTTCCTGCTCCCCACTTAATCCTTTGAGTCTAGAGAGGTCTCATTTTTCAGGAATCTTTCCCTAATAGTCCAAGTCCAAGCTATGTGCAACTTTTGTGTGCTCCTGCAGCTGCCGGACATATCCTATTATCCTCCAGAAAGCAAAGCATTTCCTGCATCTACTTTTGTAATGTATGTGACATGGTATCACTTATCTTATCCTTCAGTAACATCCCCAGTGCCAGGCAATACAGATACATAGTAGCAGTAGAATGAACAAGTGAACGAATGAATAAATACACAAATGTATGTGTAAATACTATTGGACCCTAAGCTTCTCGTACCCTTTTCCACCCTACACCCTGTCCCCAGTCTCCCGTGATGGGTCCAAGTCCTCCTTACAGGGGCCAACCTTTCTTCTGAACCTAGAGATACAACCAACAGTGGGACACAGCTCTAGAAACAATGGTGTGTTGCACACCCTGTCCTTGAGGGCTTTGCACTGTGTTGGGGGACCTCACAGAGGGTGTGCAGTTGGAGGATAAGAAATTCAGAGCTAAAACTGATGATGAAGCCCCTGAAACTTCTTCACTTCAGGAATGTTTTGCTTGGAACACAAAAGTGATCATAAAGATTAAAAATCATGTCACAAAGAACCTCGGCTGACACTGTATTCCTACCTTGATGAGTGGTTAGACTGCCCTTCCTCTCCACACCTGTGTGAAGGCAGAACAGGGCCAAGCTCCCAACCAGGCAGGAAGGAGCTGAGGAGAGCAGGTCTTGGCTCAATCAGACTAAAAGTTGGGAAGTACATTAAATGTATGTCCAACCGGTAATTTTTACTGAAGTGCTGAGAAGCCTGCTTGTCTCCAGGCCTCTAATGGTTTCTGCAATCCATCACCTGTCCGGAGGCCCTCACTTCTATACGCATCAGTGGCTGAGATCCGCCTAGGGCACCCATTAACTTCAGCACCTGAGCTAAACCACTCCTGACTCCGACCACTAAACCTCACTCTGCAGTGGATTGAGACCACTTTATCCCAAGAAGCCTAAGGGCAGGGCAGGTTGGGGGACAATGCACCTCTGGAAAGAGCAGAATTAATACTTTAATGAAAGGTTTCTGTTTCAGGGTTCTTGAAAACCAAGCAGCTTCGTTCTTTGTATTCCTTTTGTAATCTTGAGTGGGATAAGACCTTGTTGCTTTATGTACATTGTGTTCTTTGCTTTCTCATTTTTACTTTTTGTTAAAAATAATGAATTGTATTATGTATTTTCATTGCAGAAAATGAAAAAGCAATTTTGGCATGTTATTTTAACAATGCAGCACATAAAGAAATCATCAGCGAAATGAAAAATTTTAAAGAATCATCTGCAACACAAATTTTAAAAGATAGATTGCTCCATACTTTTTTCTCATTTACTATGGATGTAATTTTTTTCTGTAATGCCCTGGTTGACTTATTTCATACATGAACAAAAAGTAAAGATCATAAACATAATAAACAAATATAGTAATACTTCTTTCTTTTACTAATGAGACAGTTCAAGATTGGTGGGCATATTTTCATTTTCCAACTTTGTATATGTAAGTCTGCTTTTGCATAACTATATCTGTGCATTCATCACAGAAACAAAATAAAAATGAGATTTATAGCAGGAAAGAGTCATGCTTTTCAGGTAATGAGTATGATGAATGTTTCCACATTCTGACCTATTGAGAGGGACCCCATTTTTGAGCTCAGATTTCACAGGGGCTCATTCATACTGCAATCTCAAAGTTCCCTTGATGGCCTAATGAGACATCAGCAGTAAAAAAGACATTTAGCATAACCAAGTGTAGAATGATGAGCTGATATGGAAGACATGTCGCACACCATTCACGGTCCAGCAGACCAGTCTTCCACAAAACTAGGCACAGTACTGTGGCCTGTGAGAAAATAAGACGTGCAAGTTAGGGGTAAGCATGAAAATGCTCTTACAAAATGGAGAGTGAAGTCTCCAAAGTGGAGCAAAGTTTAGACCCCAGATTTTGCACCAGGTGCACTGACCCCTATGGTTGAAAGAAAAGAAATGGAAGGTACACTTAACTGACTGGGATAAAGATCAGGTGAAACTGATGCTTTATGCGGTGCCTCCTGAGCAGAGGCTTTATATGTGTGATTTCCACTAGGCACAAGTATTTAATGTACGAATTACTTTAGCTTTACAAACACAAAACTATAGCTCAGAGAGTTTAGGTGACCTTCCTAAAGACAGGAGTATCAAAATTTAAAGTCACCCTTATCTGGTCCTGAAGCCCATGGTTCTTTCCACTGTCCACATCACCTTTCTGTATAATAAGTAGTAACGCTGTATGCTTGGTCCTAAAACTCTGCTCTAGAGGGAATTGTTTTCTGCTTAATAGGTATGAGTTTAAAAATATAAATAAGGTTAAATTTATTCTTTATTTTTAAAACATAACAGTACAGTAGGTAGGAATTTAACAATTAAAGAAAGTCCACTGTATGAGTGTGACAGTTTCCAAGGAGGAAACAGAACTGAAAAATGGTAGCAGGAAATAATTTAAAATTATCTAGCTCACTATTTGGGGTGGCATATGGCCTGTGAGCTAAGAATGATTTTCATGTTGTTTAATGATAAGGAAAATAAAAGCAGAATATTTCATGACCTGTGAAAATTGGATGAAATTAAATTCTCAGTGTCAATAAACATAGTTTTTGTAGAACGCCTCGCACTCACTCAGAGTTGTGCCATCCATGGTTGCTTTAATGCTCCACGGGCAGAGCCGAGGAGCTGCAGCCAGTGTGCCCCCACCATGCCACACACACTGCAGATCCTGAAGGTGAGACACAATAGCACCGTGTCTTAAGGGCCACATGCGCTTAATGCTGTGACTCCTTTACCCATTGCCAGTGACTATGCATTATCTCAAAATAAGAAAAGAAAACAATGGCTTGAAAACGTTGCAATTTTAAGGCATGCTGATGTGTGGATTATTTCATTATAGTGCTTATCATGTGATTGTTATTGATTATTGATTATGGGATTACCACATCTATTAAAGAACACATTGTACAACGACACTACCAGACTAAGTGTCTATTTCAATATGCCTTCACCATAGAAGGATTATTTAACAAATTCATTTAGAAAAAAGATTATCAGAATAATTCAGTTATATGCTAAGTAAGAGACAATGCTTTTAAAGAAGAAAGAAGAGAGAAAAATCATAACTGTATGAAAAGACCAGTAAAATGGAAATCAACAAAGATAATCAACAAAAGGGTGCTTCAATCATCTCTCAAGCCAATCAAGACTGGCTGTCACATCTGTGGACATCTTCCCATTGATGCCCTCCAAACACCTCTAATCTACTGTGTCTGAAGCAGAGCTCAGCATCATAAACACAAGCGTTTCAATACAGAAGCGGGAACCAACACAAAGACGAGGAAGTGACGCGAGGTCAGAGGATGGTCAGCTATTTCAAACACTCACCCCAAAGAGAATGGAGGATGAGGACACCAAAGATGGCTTTAATTTTGCTTGGTGTTTAGCAGGAGCATGTTGAAGTGTAGGGGATAAAGAACTAATGGAGCCGGGCATGTTGGCACATGCCTTTAATCCCAGCACTCAGGAGACTGAGGTAGGAGGAGCGTTGTGAGTTCGAGGCCTGCTTGGGCTACAGCGTGAACAAGGCCGGCCTGAACTACACAGTGTGACCCTGTCTCTAAAAACTAGGGCCAGGAGTTTGGCTCAGTGGCTTACACGCCTGTCTGGCAGGCGCGAGGTTGTGAGTTCGATCCCTGGTGCCACAAAACACTAATGGGATGGAGAAAGTAAAGAAATAAGGGCAAGAAAGGGAATACTAGATAAAAAAGTCCCTGAGAGACCAAGAGGCTGCACAGAACATAGGGAAGTGGAAAAGTTTATTTCCTTCTTTTTGACTAGAGGGAAGGAGGTCAAAAGAAGAAAAGAAAGAGAAAAGGGGAGAAAAGAAAAGAAAAGAAAAGCTGTAATTGTCAGTTTGGGGGGGGGTGACAGTTTCCAATTGCAATTCAATTTTCTCTAAGAAACCATAAGTGAAATTATCAATTGAGCAGCAGAAGTTAAAGAAGGGAAGTAATCTTAGGAAGGAAACTGCAGCCAGACATGGTAGAACACACCTACAATCCCAGCTACCCAGAAGGCTGAGGCAGAGATGTTGCAAATTTGAAGCCAGCCTGAGCAAAATATAGATAAATAGGATGGAATGTAGCTCAGTGGTAGAGTGCTTGCTATCATGAGATCCTGGGTTTGGTTCTCTACATGGCAATAAAAAAAAGTGTTGATAACAAGAGGAGGTAATTAGCTGTCCCTAAATTTTGGGGCACTATCACCAAGAATTCAAATGAGAATAGGTATGGTTTTATTATTTGAGTCTAAATGCTGGGGTCAGGAAGACAGGTAATGACATTGAGATACTGTCTCAAAATTAGGTTGAGGATGTTCAATTATTTTTTTTTTTCAATCAACAAACACTTATTGGGGCTTTTTATTTTAAGTAGAAAAAATGAAGAAGATACAACATTTTGAAACAAGAAAATAGGAGAGTAAGAATGGTTAATACAGTGTATATTGTTGTCTTCAAAGTAGTTGCTCAGATTACAAGATACAGGCATGAAAAGTTGATCAAACAATATAAGCACAAACCTTTCTTTTCAATGAACTAAGAGAAATTATTAGTGTAACTATCTTAACTATCCTGTTTGATTATTTTTAACTGTAACTACGGCCAAAATTGTATTGGCTTATACCAGTTTCAAAATTCCAGTGTCCTCAAGCTAGAAAAGCCCTTGGAGATTACAATTCAATGACGAAATGAATGAATTGTGCTTGTCTCTCCTGCACTTGTTTCATGGCAGGCATTCATAATCAGTCACCAGGCTGTTAACTGTTGTCTTGACTCATCTTCAGAATCTTTCTCACCATTGTTCTGCAGGAAGCCATTACCTGTTAATCTGAGTCAACTTGTGGAATTAAATCTGTTTCCAGTCATGATAATTTAAATGAAAACAGAAAGAGATCAAGTAACTTGTTCAAAGGAGGACTGCCCATTGGTGGCAGAGACACGCGATGATTCTAGGTCTCCCAAGACACTCTGCAATTTTGTCAACGTAATGTGCTATGAAGGGAGCAGACTTCTCTGTATTTTAATAATAACTGTATAACTAGGAAAAGCATCTAGGAATAGAGCCCATAATAATGAGGAACAGAACTCCCTGAGTATTATGGTTCTATCATACACAAATTGACAGGTATCCTTAGAAAAGCCCAAGAAATTTTCTTTTTAAATTCCTTAACAGAAGTGCATTTTACTTGGTCAAGAATGATTTCACATGGCTGCGTAGGTCTGTTCTTTGTGTTGGGAATCTCAGAAGCTTCATATTACTGTCTCTGAGATTTATAAACCATATTTCTTTTTCTCACAAGCAACAATCCCAATGACTGACGCTTACTGACCTATTTATATTTACATCTTTAAATGAGCCATAGTGTACTTCAAATACTTGATCACATGAATGTAGTATGTGTCATGTCATACTCCTAACAATCCTGTAAGAAGGTAAGTGTTATGATTCCCTTTCGAAGATGAACAAATGGAGGCACAGAGACATCAAATGACTTCCATTGTCACACAGCTAGAAACTGGCAAAGCTAAAATTCAGGTTCAGGCCATCGTATCCAGAGTCATGCCCTTAACTGCCTCTATCTTGGGCAAATTCATAAGTCACGGCCAGCAGCATATTTTCTTAGGTATATTCTCTTTTTAAAAATGTTCTAGATATGTTGAAGTCTTCCCTTGACTCTAATTAATTGAACGTCCCCAAAAGGCCCATGTGTGGAAGGCTTGGTCCTCAGTCTTGGGGCTTGATGGAACCCAAAGGAGGTGGGGCCTAGTGGGAGGAAGTGAGGCCACTGGGGTGTGCCCCTAAAGAGGATGTTGGGGCTCAGGCCCTTTCTTTGCTTCCTCTCTTTATTTCCTGGCCACCTTGAGGTGAACAGGCTTCCCCCATCACACCTTCCTTCCATGTGCTGCCCCTCCACAGGTCAAAAGCAATAGGACCAGTGGCCATGCTTTGAAACCTCACCCACAATAAAACTTTGCATTTATATTTTGATTATGTCAAGTATTTTGTCACAGTAATGGAAACCTAACAAAGTAGAAAATACAGGGTTAGAAATGGCTCATGTTCCTTTTAAAAAAAGGCAAATTTCAAAACAGTGATTCTATAGACATTTTAGCTATGCTGACCTTCAAAATTTATTTACTTTTGGATATGATTGTTAGAAACTACATGCATTGTAACAAATAGCTCTCTCAGGTCCCCGAGCTCTGAAGAAGGCACTTGAACAGCTTCATGGTAAAGTGACCACCTGCTACCCTTCACTTGTGTGATGCTCACAGGAAAAAAGAGATGCTGTGCCCCAGCAAGGTCCTTCAGTTCCAACAGAGGCATTTAAAGAAAGGTGATCTCTCTTTGTCCTTGCGGTGCCTGCCTCTCACTGTTAGCTGCTGTCTTCTAACGTCTCTTTTCCTTTCACATTCACTCTGGGGAGGGACATTTAAGAAATAAAACTCCATTCTAGGGCCCTGTGAAACTTTTCTGCTCTCTCCAGTTTTATTAAAACCAAGCTTGGACAATCTCTGGGGGCAACTTGATGTTTAGTTTCTAATATACTCACATCTGGGGCCCAGTCCTGATGATCAGAAAAGAAGCAATATTACCCTTTACAGAACTGTAAGAAAAATGAGACACAAAATTCTGATCCCAACCTGAATCCTCATTTCGACTGCTTTCCCTGCCTCTGGGCCACATCTCATGACAGAACAGTTTTCCCCCTCCAGGAGAGTTGAGCAGCCAAAGACAGTGAAAGGCTTATTGAAATGAGTGACTTATTCTTTTTATTGCTGAATAATATTCCATTGTGTAGACAAATCACAATTTGTTTTCCCTCACACCTACAAAAAAATATCTTGATTACTTCCAGTTTATAACAATAATAAAGCTGCTATAAATATTTGGGATAATGAAAAGAAACTCTAAGCTTTTGCGTGGACATAAATTTTTAAATTAGCTGTATAAGTGTTTACGTGGGAAATTGCTAGATTATATGGCAAGACCATGCTTAGCTTTTTAAGAAATCTGCACTTGCCTAGAATGCACAAGACCCTGGGTCCAATTATCCTATCTTTGAGAGCAAGAGACAGAGAGAGGGAGAGAGAGAGAGAGAGAGAGAGAGAGAGAGAGAGAGAGAGAGAGAGAGAGAGAAGAGGGGAAGGGAGGAGAGTAGAAAACAGGAGAGGAAAGGAGAGAGAAGAGAAGAGAAGAGAAGAGAAGAGAAGAGAAGAGAAGAGAAGAGAAGAGAAGAGAAGAGAAGAGAAGAGAAACATAACTGCCAAAATGTGGTGGTATTATTTTTGCATTCTCCCCAGCAATGTATGAGAGTTTCTGGTGCTTCATTTCCTCACCGGCAATTGGTATTGTCAGCGTTATTGGACTGAAGCTATTCTAATATGTGTACAATAGTATTTTACTGTTTTTTAATTTGTAGTTACCTAATAAAAATGATGTTGCAATTCTTTCATATGCTTATTTGTTGTCTGCATATCTTCATGATCATTCGTCTTCATATTTGCTATTTATTTTAAAATTAAATTGTTTGTTTTCCTCTTGTTGAATTTTGTAAGTTCTTTAATATGCAAGTCTTCTAAAATATGAGCAGTTTGGAATGCAGATTCTTGTTCAGATAAATGTTTAAATTTTTTTCTCCCTGTCTGTAGATTCTCTTTTCATTTTCTTGACAATATCTTTCACAGAGCAGAAAATTTTAAATTTAATGAACTTCAGTTTATTAATTTTTTCTTTTATGCTTTGTGCTTTTGGCATTATGCCTAAAATTCATAATCAAACCAAGATTTTCTTCCCTGTGTTTTTTCTAGAAGTTTGGTAGTTTTATATTTTACTTTTGGGAATATAACCTATAAATTTGATATCTAGGTCCATTTTTTTAAACTGATGCATGTCCAATCATTCCAGCACTACTTATTGAAAAGACTATCCTTCTTTCATTGAGTTGCCTTTGCTCCCTTCTGACCAGTGGACCATATTTATCTGGACTCATTTCTGGTTCTTTATTCTCTTTCGTTTTCTATTGCTGTGACAAACTACCTGAAACTGGTAGTTCATACGGGCTCTGCCTCCGTGAACTGAAATTTCCCTCTAGGCCCCACCTCCTGACACTGCCATCCTGAGGAATTCAGGTTCCAACACATGAACTTGAGGACACATATGAAAATCACAGCAGTGTTATGGCCCTGTTTTTTCTCTAATACCATTCTGTCTTGATTTTATAGGAGGTTTTGAAATCAGGTAGCATGGATCTTTCTTTGTCATTGTAGTTATTGCTATTGTGTGCGCATTGTGTTGGCTCTTCCAGGTTGTTAACCTTTCCATACAAACTTCAGAATAAACTTGTCTGCATGTACAAAATAGTTTGCTGCACTGTCTTTGAGATTCCATTGGATCTGAAGGGAAGATATTAGGTAGAGTTGACATATCATCAGCATTGAGCTTTTCAGTTCATGTACTTGGATTCTTTCTCCATTTTCTTAGACATGCCCTGATTTCTTTCATCAGAGATTTGTAGCTTTCTGTATATAAATCCTATGTATATTTTGTTAGATTTATCAAAACATATTTATTTTTCACGTTATTACAAATGGTACTTTTATTTCAAATGCAGTCGTTCATTGTAGCATATAGGAAAGTAATTGACTTTTGTATATTAATTTGTATTCTGCAAACTTTCAATTTTTACTTGGGACATGAAGAATGAGTTAAGAAGTTTAAATCTGTTTCTATTTTCTAGATGAGATCAGGAAGATTTAGCATCATTATTTCCTTAAATGTTTGACAAATTCAATGTAGAACCATGTGACCATAATGGTTTTTTTAAAAATTCAAATATTGATTTGATTTATTAACTAGATATAGACCTGTGCTAAATATTTATTCTAGCTGGTGATATTTAGTAGTTTATATTTTTCAAGGAATTGATTTATTTAATCTGTTATCAAATTGTTGGGTAGATAGTTGTTTATATTGTTTCTTTATTATGTTTGTAATTTCCATGGGATATTATGGGTCATTATGTCCTCTCTTTTATTTCTGATATTGATAATAGGAGTCTTCCTTCTGTTTTCTTATTTAGTATTGTTACTGGATTGGAGGAGCTGTCCAGATTCCTGATACCCTGAACAAAGAATTGAGCAGGACATCCAAGGGCAGCAGTGGCATCAGTGATTTGTTCGATAGAGAAAACAGAAGACACATTTTACAGAGTGGGAGCTGGTTAGTAAAAAGAATTCACGCCACCAAGGAGGCTTCATTTTAAGGATTTTAAGCCTCAGGTTTTGGGGTGATATTGAGGAGCTGGTTTGAGGTGTGACTCTTGTGAAAGAGTATGGCTCAACATGGCTCTTCCATCAACTGGTAGAGTTCTTAGGAGAGGAGCATTAAATCTGTGTAGTTAATGATGTAATAATTAGAGTTGGTGTTGGCCAAGGTTTGCAGAACACCACTGGCACATGATGCCTGAGTACAGATTGTGTATCATCTAAGGTACTTGGTTACCTTCACCCATTGTGTTTAGACCTGGGCATCCTGGTCGTAGGCTAATATTTAACTCAGAAGGTGGCTCTAGTCCTAGAAAACATCTCTAATGCAGGCCCTCCCTTCTTTGCCTGATGCCTTAAATTTAGCCCAAAAAGCAGATTCTAAGAAGGCAGACTCTACCTTCTTTCTCCAGCTTTTTCCTTAGCCTAAGGACGATTATCCATTTTATTGAACATTTCAAACAGTTGGTTTTTGCATTTGTTGATTTTTCTCTATTATTTTCCTGCTTTTAATTTCATTAATTTTTTTCCACCAATTTTCATTACTTTCTTCTGTTTGCTTTAGGGTTACACTGCTCACCTTTCTTCAGGTTTTCTAAGGTAGATATTAGATGATGTTTAGATAATCGATTTTAGATTTTCTTTTCTGATATATGCATTCGGTGCTAGAAATTTCTGTTTAAACACTGTTTTAGCTTCATCTCCCAGATTATAGTAAGTTGTATTTTCAAATTTTTATTTAATTCAAAATATTTTAAAATTTCACCTGAGGCTTATTTGACTCCAAATATTTTGGCATTTTCCAATTATGATTTCTAATTCAATTGTGTTGTGGCCTTAAATAAACTTTCTTTAATTTCTATTCTTTTGAGTGTGTAAAGTTGTGTCCTACAGCCCATAACATGACCTTCTTTGGTGACTTTTTTCCCTTTGACATGTTTTGGTATTTTCTCTTTCTTTATCTTTGGTTTTATTTTATTACTTGAATATGATATGCTTAGGTGCAGGTTTTTTTAGTAATTATACTGCTTGGTGTTTTCTTTCCATCTATTTGTGGTTTGTTGTAGATCACTATTTCTGGAAAATTTTCAGTCATTGTTACATCAGGTATTTCTTCTGCTCTTTTCCAATTATTTTTATATAAATTATCTGGCACAATTGGACTACAAGCAGCAAACCCAACCCAACTCTCTTTCATCAAGTAAGTCCAGAGAAAGCTAACTTTAAGGCATCCCTTCCATTTGTTTCTCACAACCTGCTTTCAGCTGGGTGAGCCATTGGTTCACTATTCCCAACTAGCTGTGGTTTACAAATATTTGATGTTCTGCTTTTTTTATTTCCTGTAAATTCCTGCTTGGAAAATTTGTAGAGACTTACCTTTAAATTCACCGATTCTCTCTGATAAAACAATTGAAGGCGTTCTTTATTTCTATTATAGTGTTTGGAATTTAAGATTTTCTTTTAATTCTTTCTTAGAACTTCCATTTCTCTGCTTACATTACCTACATGTTCTTACATATGGTCTATATTTTCCATTAGCATACTTAACATATTAATCATAATTACTTTAAATTTTCTATCTGATAATGTCAGTATCTGTGGCATGTTTGAGTTTTAATCTGGTGTTTACAATTTGTCCTCTGGTTTTATTTTTTCTTAACTTTCAGCATGTCTTGTAATTTTTTAAGAAAGTCGAATGAGATGTTTTGGTTAACAAGAATTGAGTAGACATTTAGTGTGAGTTGCTATATTAATCTGACTGGAGATTTGACTGCATTTATCATTTGCTGTCACTATAGGTGACAGAGACCTGAAATTTATGTAAACATCCTTGCTTTTGTCTTCCCCGTTGACTTTGGTTTTCCTTAAATCCTTCTCCTAAAACAGAGTCGTGTCTTGCAGCCATTTCAGCTGGAATCCACTGTCGCAATGAATCCCTGCGGTTGTGACTGTAAGGTGTGCAGGAGGAAAGCACCCTATAATCCTATGACCACATCTCAATGTCTTAGTGAGCCATGCCCTGGTTTGTGACCTTCCTGAGTGCTTCTTTGTTCTTATTCTTGTTCTTTTCTTTTCTATTCTTTTTTTGGTAGTGGATATCGAATTCAGGACCTTGTGCCTTTCAGGCAGGCACTTATGCCACTGAGCTTTATTTCTGGCCCTTCTTGCCTTTTCTTAAACAAGAATGCCAGAGAGGGATGTAGTCAGAAAAATGCTGCTCCACCATGTGGGCAGGCTCTGGTAGGGTGCTTTGCTTTGAAGAATAGGCTTTTTATGAAGAAAACTGTTTATTTCACACTGGCTGCTCTTCTCCTTTCCTTTCGAGAAACACTCAGGGAATCTTTCTCAGCTCCCCTTCAGGACAGTCTGGTGGGATTCCTGGAGGTCAGACTCTAGGAAAGTGTTTCCCTCCAGGAAAGTCTGGAGCACACTTCTCCACCTCTTCCTCAGAGGTTTCTTATTCTTGCCCAAGTCCATTCAAATTCAAGCATTTTATCAAAATTCCACTTAAACATCCTGCCAGTTTATGGTCCTAGTAACATCTGTTTCAGGTAAGTAGATCTTGGCTATGACTAGATTTGCCTACATGTGCAAATTTTGAAGTGGTAGTTTGCCCTTTGACCTCAGTTTTCTGATTCTCTGATGTGTCCAAGAAAAGTCACCAGTCTTTAGTTTGTTCCTGTTTTATTGGTTACAAGGGTAGAAATGATGATTCCCAAGTTGTTTGTATGCCAGAGCTCAAGCGGATGCCTACTATATTTCATGGTTATGTGGTAAAGAACACAGACACAAAGATGGCAAGTTTGAGTGCAGCCAGGACAACTTAGTGACTTAGCCAGACCCTGTTTCAAAAAACAAAAACAAAAACAAACAAACAAAAACATGATTGACATGACAGCATACCACTGTAATTCAGGAAGACTGAGTTTGGACCCAGGATGAACAACCCAGAAACTTAAGGAAATCCTTTCTCAAAACAAATATTCAATAAAAGTCTGTAGATGTAGCTCAGGGAAAAAGTCCTGGGATCAACCTCCAGTACTGCAATAAAAAATAGATTAGATAGATAGATAGATAATAGATAGAAATAGATAGAGGTTGATAGATGATAGATAGAGGTTGATAGATGATAGATAGATAGATAGATAGATAGATAGATGATAGATAGATAGATAGATAGACAGATAGAAAAATAAAATTAAAAAGGTCTGTGCAAAAATCCTGGGTTCAATCCCCAGGACTATAAAAAACAACTTTGGTTGAGCTGACCGACACCCAGCTATCAGGGGACATCTAATTTCATTGCCAGCTTCGCTTTCTCTCCTAAACCACAGACACATCTCTAGCTACTAGAAAGGAGTCCCATGTGCATCTCAAGCATGCTCTTTCTGAGTTGTAGCTTGGTGTCTTCTCTACTAATTTGACTTGTAGTCCTGGGTTTACTGTGGTCTTCCTGAACTCTCGTAAGTCCCTCAATCAAACCTGTCAATTGCTTCTTTTTTATCCTTTACTAAGAGGCTTTGTTTCCATCCCCATAGCTAAGACCTTTATTTAGGTCCCTATCATTTCTATCTGGAATTTTCTAATGGTCTCCTGACTTAAATGCCGTCCAGTCCATGGCCTACATTATTACCATGCTTGTACTTTAAAATGCTATTTTAAGAAGTCTTACAATACCATATATATAGGGAAAAGTCCAAATTTCTTACCATGCTTGCTTATCTTTCTTTGATTGCCAGGCAGAATGAATTAAGTGTCTATCCATGTTTATACACACACACACACACACACACACACACACACATACTTCTGTGACATTTAATAATCTAAGGTGTGATTATTCTTTTTTTTTTTTCCACTTAAAAAAGAATGGTCTTTGTTTCTGGGGAAAACATGCCCCTCATTCACTTCTTGTTTTCTGAAAACTGCTAGTACTTAGCAAGCAGTAAATACTTGCTCCTGCACCAAGAACCCCTATGAAAACTGAAGTACTTTATTTCAAGTGGGATTTCGTTGTCAGAAAACAACATTTGCTGTAGGAAATTGATGAATCTGATCATTCCTTAGATCTTCATCTTCGCCCTGACCTGGGGTGGGGGATAACATGGTTGATTCCTAGGTTTACCCTTACTTACCTTGAATTGTATCCTCATTTAAAATATACTAAGTAAACAATCAAGTATTTTATTAACCAACGATATAACTTAAGAAAAAGTTATGAAATGCCTAAGAATCTTTAAACATTTGTCTCCTTTTTGTATGTCTTTATCTCTTTAGTAAATTACATAATTTAAGTGCAAAAGACCAACATGAAGGAAACCTGAGTATTCACTGAAGAAAAGATTGGCAGTATAAACAAAGCCTCCACTGTTGTGTTTTAAAATGGAATCAGACATGCCTCATAACAGGGCAGACAGCAGCTTCTGGTTAAGTTGAAGCCATATTATTTTATTAGAGAGCTGGAGGAAGATAGAAAGATTAACTACATTTTACTAAATTGATGTCATATTTGAGGAGACTTGAGAAGTTTGAACAAGAAGCTGGCCAAAATTATGAAGAGGTCTCTATATTCATTGGTTCAGAGAACACTGAGTTGCTATTTTACTCATGGAACTCTAAAACTGTTTGCACCTGAGTAGGAAAATGTTGCTAAGGAAATTGACGAGCACCATAAAATTGGGGGAGGGAAGCTGTATCCATCCTCATGGTAGATAGCCGTGGAATGGAGTCCTCACTTGGAATCCTGGGAGTTGACAGAGGTTGGCCACGTGGGCCTAGTGGGGGCTGTTCTGGTAGCAGGAACTGGTTGAGCTTAGTACTTGGAACAGTTAGACAAACCCAGGTGTGGGGGAGAATGTGTGGGCCTCAATTCCTGAAGCTCCATCGATTCAGTAAAGTAGTGTGCATTGAAATATGAAGTGACTTTAGTCATAAATCTGGACATCAAGAAGAACAGGAAACAGGTCAAAATTACATTAAGTCTGGGATAAAAATCCCAATTAACCACTCAGGAAATCTTCCCACGGAAATACTTACTGTATTTCACGTGTCAACTTGACTAGGACCCAGAGTTGTTCAGTTATTTGGTCAGACATTTTTTCTAGATATTTCTGGGTAAGATTAACACTTGAAATGATAGAAAGAGTAAAGTAGGTCGCCCTCCTCCTGTGAAGGAGGAGGCTGCATTTAACTGAAGGCCAAAATGGAGCAAAAAGAGATGACTCTTCCTCGTAAGAACTCTTCCATTTAATACTCGTCAAGCTGGGACAGCAGCTTCTTTCCTGCTTTTGGACTTAGACTGAAACAGTGGCTCTTTGGGTGTTTCAAGCCTGCCAGCATTTAGATCAGAACCATGCCATAAACTTTCTGATTCTCAGGCCTTGGGCTTTAATCAAAACTAAACCTGAGTTTCCAGATTGCCTGCAAATCTTGGAATGGGGGAGTTCCTCTCTCTCTTTCTCTTAGTCTCTGTCTCTGTCTCTGTCTCTCTATCTCTGTCTGTCTGTCTGTCTGTCTGTCTGTCTCTCTCCATTTTTGGAACTAGAATTTTATTCTATGAGAAAGTTGGTTCTTGTGTTCATTGTGACCTGAATAAGGATATTACAAGTTTCTCCTCAAATTTTGAAAAATTCACTTCCTGGTCTTTTAGCTAAGATTATATAAATCCTGCTTATTCTTCCTAGCTCCGTTGGTAGCCACTTAGAGCTCAGCATTCAGTGAGTTTTATTATTCATTTTAAAAGTTTATTTGGCTTCTAAAATAATATCCCATTAAAATAGTCACCTACTGGAAAATTTCTTCATGTGTATGCCATGTTCTCTACAAAGAAAACCTTAAACTCAAGATACATGAGCCCAGGTAAAAAGCACACCTGGAATAGATAAAGTACCCAGAAGATGGTAGATATCCCTAGGATCACAGGGAGGTAAGATCCTTTCATTTTGTGCTCTTCTCTAAAATGTCCCATTTCAGGATGGGTACCCATCCATGGGTCCCTTCCAGGGGAAATCTTTTTCTCGTAATCACCCACTTCCCTGTGACTCTCTGCACCAAGTGTACTTGCCTCTAGTCTGCCTGTCCCACTGCTTTGGGACTTAGTTATTTGTCTGTCTATATCTTCGATAGGTCACAATTTCTAATGATGAGCCTAGCACTTTCTTCTCTTTGGTCCTAGCATGCAGTTTCATCCCTGGTGTCCAGAAGACATTTTCTAAAAGTTTCTTTTGTACTTATCTCACTAACCATCTCCATTTTTCCAATATATGCCTAATTTATCATTGAATCCTTTCCACTGCTGCCACTACCTTGGTCCACCACTACTAAACCACTACCACATTCCTGATTTTGGGTGTCAACATTGTTCCAAGCCCATGCTATGTGCTTCCACCAAAAAAGACTGTGACTGGTGACACAAAAGTCTCCCTGGAGAAGAGTGTCCAACTGTTGTCATTAACATTTTTATTTTTCTCCAATTTCACATGGGTCTAGGCAATTTTTATGGGTTTGTTTATTCTGTCAGGAGAATGTGACACTAAAATTTTATATGAATGATGAACCAACAGCCAGACACTAGATTAATCCTGCTCCATTTCTTTTTGTCAAGTGCTACATTTCACTGTTCAGGGCCATGGGTGGTATTACCACGACCTGGTTCAAGCCAATCCTCAGCACTGGGTGTCAGGAGAAATGCAGTATTCAGAGCTGCAGCATAGCTTACACAGCTGACATTTGACAGGTAAAATTCCTTTCTTAAATGCACCCTGCTGGCTTCAGACACTTTACCACAAATAATCATAACATTGCACTTCAAGCTTCTACAAGCTTACAGTGAAAAATCTGATCATATTACATATATGATCAAGTTTTATTGTTCTCTTAAAATTGGAAGGGATAGGAATGTAATAAAAATGAAAATATTCTAAAAAACCATTTCTCCTGATGCCATTTCTCTGAAGGATAGCCTCAGCTTCTACTTGCATGTAGGTTGATGAACAGTGGAAATAAAAAGTCTACAGCTACAAAAATCTCTTTTAAACTGAATTTATATGAAAGACTTAGGATAGCTATATTCATCCATGTTGACTGAAAACCAGTATCCTGACCATTTTTCTTGTCTAAAAATGCTGTGGGTACCAAGACAGCCCATCTGATGATGACAGTGTGTGCTAAGGATGAAGCAGAGCTGATAGGGGAGAAGTAAGGGTCAGAGCAAAGTTGTTACCCACAATCCAACTCTTGACATCAAATAAGGACCCACAAGGCTAATTCTATAGTGTCTCTTTCTCTCTCCAGCTGAAGTATTGGTGACCATAACTCACTCTTCCAACTAATTGTGATTTTACAAGTAGAAGTGTTTTATTCTGTATTAGTCATCTTTCCATCATTGTTATGAAACACCAAGTGCAATTAATTTATGAAGAGAACAGATTGATTTTGGTTTCTGGCTCCATCTAAGACAGTGACCCTATGCTTCAGGCCTGTGGGAAGAATGTCACACCGTGGAGAGTACATGGTGGAATATAACCACTCGCTGTATGAGCCAAAAGGCAGAGGAAGAGGGAGAGACTGGGGTCCCACAATCACATTTGGTGGCATGCCTTTAATGATGCGAGGACATCCCCTAAGGCCCTACTTCCCAGAGGTCCACAGCATCTCGCAATAGTGTCACTCACTCTAGATATCAAGTCCCTAAAACATGAATTTTGTGAAAACACTCACTTTCCAAACTACAGCACATCTTAACAGTGGAATTGAAAACACAGTTTCCTGTAGGGGTTCAGGGCTGCCACCCACAGAGGCCACAGCCCCAGTCAGCAACCATCCTGGTTGATCTTTGTCCAGTCAGCCAGAGAATTTGCCTGTCTTTTTGGGATCTTTGTTTACCCAGGAAAATCACAAAAATGGTCTTTGTCTTTCTCCATCCTAAATGTGAATGTCAAATGGACTGGTAGCATTGAACTTGCCGTTCACCTGTGGCCCATTCAGCATCATACTAACATCCCTGTGATTCTAGAGGCTATATGTTTCTGAAAAGCGTAATCCAAAAGGACAGCCTGAATCATGTATACATTTCTGCATATTTCATCCACAAATGTAAAACCATAAAACTATTCAAAGATGACCTAGGGGTCTACAACTTTTTATTCATTATAAAGCTATATAAATCTTTAAAGTTTTATACAACAGAAGCACAGAATTGGGAGTTTTTTAATGACCTTTTACTCTCTTTCAAGCATCATCAACAACCAGTTTGGCACATAGTTCCTTGTTTGAGGGAAAAAAATATCATTAGTCTCACTTGAGTCACTGCCATTACTCAATAATGAATGTGAGTCATTATCATCAGATAGCTCTTGTCTGTCTAGCCGGGCTTGGTTAATGACTCCTCCAGCTTTCAGCATGCAGGCTGTACAGAGAGAGAGCAAGATAAGAAGAGAGGACTCACTCACACAGTGGCTCTGAACTGTAGGTACAACTGGTGGAAAAGCAACAAGTCCGTGGGTGAAATGAACACCAACTAGAAATGGATGAGTGCTCTGTCCCATTGATAACTCCTGTCCCTGGCCTGGGACTCATACCGTGGCCACAACTGGTTTCCCAAAACAGAAGTGACTGTCTTTGACTCCGAGAAATCTCCAGAGCTCCATGTAATCAAGACACTTTGCCTGGGACTCCAGACCGATGAGAAGAAGCAGTGATTGGTCTTGCCAGCTTCAAACACCACAGCCTCCAGAAGCCGCCTTCCAACCATCCATCACTCCATTTTTTTCACAATACTTTTTTTTCTAAGGCTAACCATTAAGCCATTATCTTTTCTTAAGTTTTCACCACACGACTTGGCTGTCTCTTGGGCTGGACTGTTAACTGGATTGTAGACTAATTTTCATATTCCCAAGATCCTGCATGGGACACATTGTTGGACTCATAGGACACTTAGGACAAAGTCATGAGTGGATAAAGTGTCAAACCTTGTTTTTCATCTCCAAGTTGGAAAGGAAAATGGTTGCTGACCCATCTTGGAGCTTTCAAAGGGCTGTGGTAATATGGAGCAGGAGAGGCTGATCTTGAGCCCTCTGTGTTAGATTTTTTTCCTTGGGACCAAATACCTGAAAAAAACAACTTAAAAGAGGACAGATTTATTTTGACTCACAGTTTCAGAAGCTTCAGTCCCTGATTGACTAGATTCAGGAAGAAACATCATGGAGGAAGGACATGGCAGAGGAATGCCGCTGGGAAGCATAGAAAGCAAGGAAAAACCAGAGAGGAAGAGGCCAGAGACCAGATACAATCCCCAAGGTTATTCCTGCCTGGTCTAATTCCTTAATTTGGGCATCACCTACCAATGATTAAATTCAATTATGATCTCATCTGTGAATCAAGTGAGAAGTCAGAGTTAATATAGTTAGAGCCCTCACGTTCTAATCATTTTCCCAAATCCCATCTCCTGAACATCTGACACTTTTAGAGGACGTTTTATATCTAAACTGTACCTACACACACATTCCTACTTCCCTGAGCAATCCCCTGTAAGAAGAAGCTTTGTATCACCCCTCTCCCCAGGAAAGTCAAGGTCTGTGCAGACATCTATGCCTGTTCTTTCTTCACTGCTCCCCCCCACCCCTCTCCTACTCCACCCAATCCTCTGCCGTTCTGGGCTGTGGAATCCTGACATTCCTGTTCAGCATCTTTCAGGAGCCTCTGGCACCTTTTGGCCCAATCACTGACATACCTCATGAGCTGCTGAAGCTCCAGGCCTCCTCTCGGGCTCCACTCACAGCCTCAGACTGTAGACCAGAGCCACCCAGGGCTAATTCTGTCCACTTTCCTTCTACTTCACCAACTCTTCATGGACATCTTTGTCCTCCTGAACCCCCTTCCCCTGTAGCCATCTTCGAACGCCTCTCCCAGGAAGCCCTCTAAGGTTTGAGCTGTCCTTCAGTTTCATGACCCCTGCATCTCCCCAGGGACTACTCAGCACATTCTTCATTACTTTCTAAAGGTGAGGACTGTGTTGGGAGTTTCCACCACAGTATCACCTGGAGATGCCAGGGTAAACCCCTTCTTTGCCTACTTTTGTAAGGCCCAGGGTTAGAAACAGATTTTGTTTCCAAAAGGTCTTAATATTGGAGTAGAATCTTAGAGAGAGAAATATTTGGTTTGAAAACCCTAAAGTATCTGCTCTCTGGTCTTTTACAGAAACTTTGCTGGCCCCTCGCCTAGAGCCATGCCTAGCACGTAGCAGGTGCTCAGCAAGTACTCAATTGGTTAACAAAATGCCATCACAGTTGGTGCAGGACAGAGTCTGCCCTGGAGTGCTGTGGAGTCCTCCTTAGCAGATGGGCACAGATTATATTTTTGATTCTGGGAGTGGCAATTGTGGAAGAGTTACATTCCTGACACAAGTTGGGAGTATAGGAAGGGGAATGGGGCTGGAGAAAGATGCCTTTCAGGTGTCAGAAAAGGTGGATCTGGCATCAGAAACTGTCGAAGACCTTTTAAAATATACACAGTTAGTGGAAGGTTGCATTTTCGCATGACCAGGGAGCTCCTTGGGTAGAACCATGTTTTCAGAAGTACAAAGACAAGAGAGGAGGTTAGGCCTAATGAGTTTACTTGCAAATTAATCCAATAATAATAGGCATCTTTTATGAACTATACCACATATCCCATTATCCTGTAGTAAACTTTTATGATCTCATACTGCTTTCCAAAAAACATGCATTACCAGCTTCAGAGTCAACATAAGCCTTTTGTTGAAAGGTTATATTCCTGAGAAATTAAAATGAGCTCTGTGGTAAAATAATTTGGCATTTCAGAAGCCATTTCTTCCGTACACTGAATGTCAAAGAAAGCAGAAGAGGATCTCTAATTAATGATCAGGAACAGAGAACAGAGCAAGCTTATTCTCTCTTAAATCTATTGCTTTGACCAGATTAGTCAGATAAACAGGTCCACTGAGTAATAAATATTCTGTCTCCTTGTCTATTTTCTCTTCCAGACAAAGACAATTTTCAACACAGCCCACTAACAAATAAAATAAATTTAGGTCTTGAGACTGTTTTCAAATCCTTTACCTATGTTTGTGACATATAATTTAGCTCAGATCAAAAGCTGGACAAGAGTGTGAGTATTCTTGGTGATGGGGAAATGCAAAGTCTTGGGGATGAGAGAGGAGTGGGTGAGTTTCAAGGGAAGAACAGAAGAGAATGGCAGGAACCCAAATAGAGGGGCTGGGACGCTCACTAGCGGCCTCATCCTTTGGATAATCAGGACTTGACCCTCAGGACAAGTCAGGGAATGAGCAGTGGCTTCTGCCATCAAGAGGGCCTCACTGAGATACATGAAAATAGTTGTGGTCACTCTTGCTTAAAAACAATCCTGTTGGCATGGAAAGAATATGAGCATTGGCTGAATACTTGGTTCTGTGTTTGTCACCAGGGTGACTCTGAGTAAATTGTTTACTTCATATACTTTCCAGGCTTTTGTTTTTTCCACTGTAAAAGTCACACAACCTCCAGGGTTTCTGTGAGCACTGAATGAGGAACTGTACACACAAAGTTCCTGGAAGATACCTGGCACTTGTTAGAGACACAATGCATAATAATAACTTATTCTGTACTACCTAACAGCCTTTCTCTTGTAATAACTCTAGCTAATATACTGAATTTATTCTGTTTTACTTGAATTAATTCATATAACCCTTTCGCTACCAGAAATAGGATTCACTGCCATTTTTACAGATGTGGGGACTGAGTCCCTAGAGAGAGTGGAGTAGCACACCTGTTATGGATTACAAACTGGTGGTCAACTTGGCACCAGTTGAATTGGTTTAGCTGGTGTTGAGTTAAAGATGCTCCACCTGAAGAAAGTTGCCAGCATAAATAGGGACGTAGAGAAGAAGAGCCAGGCGTTGTGGGTTCTTCCAAGAGTTGCTGTTGGAGCCGCTGGTTCTCCTGGAGGTGCTTGTCACGCTGGCTTCTCCAATGTGGATTCGGCCATTATCGTTGGAGGAGCTCGGGACCTCGTCAGTGAGAGTGGCTGTGGTTCATGTTGCGAGAGCTCTGCTCCTCACACTGTGCATCACTTCCTGGCTCCAGAGGGGAGGCTGTGTGCTGGAGAAGCTGGTCACGCTGGGCTTCCTGACCTGTGCTCAACTGTTCTCCATCGTCGGAGGAGCGCGGGACCTCGTCGCCATTGGGGATGGCTGTGGTGCTCTTCAGGGCAGCCCCACTTCTTCTTTTGAGCGTGACTTCTCAGCTCCCATGTAGAACCCTCAACTCACTGCACGGCTCCTTCACTCTGCTGGCATAGACTTTCTAGCTCCACCGCTGACCTGTGGCCTTCCCAGCACAGAACCGTAAATAATCTGGCGTGAGCCCTTATTGGGGGCTCTTAGATTCCCAGCTGGTACTGTGGGAGGCATTGTCATGCATTTGGGTCTCTAGTGGGACTCTTGCATGATATTGCTGTGGGATCCAGGCCCTCGGCTATCCTGGGTCTTAGTGATGTGGACAGATTCTCCTGCACTTTCTTGTGTATACCTTTGGGTGACTATTATAAAATAATATTACAAATACTGTGTCCTGTATGTAGTTGTTCTCCATGTAACCCCTGACTACAACAACACCCAAACTGACACAATAACTAAGAGCAGAGGTGGGATGTGAATCCAGACAGTCCACTCTGGTCCTCCACAATCATGAAACCAATTTGCCCATTACACACACATTATACCCCTGAACCCCACAAATAGCTGCTAAGCTACACACATTATTTCCATCACAGTTTTTCATACACAGAAGTTGAGGCTTAAGGGGTTGAGGTTGTCCCTGACCAATTAGCCAAGAAGAATTCAAGTCACAAAAAAAGAAAGAAAGAAAAAAGAAAAACAAGGATTCAAGCTGGTACCCTGATTTAAGTCAGAGGCTTCAATTCCTGAATTCTTTCTACCTTATCCTGTGAGGGCCTGGCCTCCCAAAGGTAAACCAAAGTGGGTTCCAGTTTAATTGCTAGAGTACATGCCTGTTTACAGGTCTGCCAAAGCATTGGGACACTGAAGCCTATTCCAGGAATAAAACTTTTCCCTCAAATCTTGAAGCCTGTAACATATTAACACTATTTGAATGAAAGCTTTTGATTGCAGGTTCCTCTTGGATGCCGCACTTTCAAACCACAGGAGCTGTGATTTATATGTAGTATGTATACTTCTATCATTTATACATATGCCTACACCTAATACTTATCAATTGTTTGATAATAACTATAGATATACAAATAAATTTGGTTTTCAAAAGAAACAGCATAGCAGTAAATCTTGGAGAGTTAGAAAAGGGAGTAAGTAGATAAAACATGAGTATGCACATTCATGCATGCGTGTATCCTAATCCTGGGAAGCATGCTGTCTTGTCAAGATGAAAATATTAACTGCTCTAGTTTTATAAAATGAAAAATCTAACCAGGATCTCACTAATGCCCTTAATAAATTATAGTTATGAAAAGCCAGACATGGAAACCCCTTGGAGTCAAGTGCTGGGAGATTCCTCGACCCCTGCTGCTGTTTGCTTGTCTCCTGGTTCATGTTTAGGGGCTGAGTTTAGCTGCATAAAGCCACATATTCCCTCCCAGGCTGGATAGTGAAGAGAGACACTCCAAGAGTCACCAATAATCAAGAGGAACATGATGTCCTTAATCGTGCTGGGAACCCAAAGTCTCAGCTGTGTGTTTTGCAGAAATGATCCATTCTCAAGCTTTGTCCCTTGGCTTCCTGCTGACTTTAAAGTAATGCAGGAGAAAGCTGAGAGGGGCCTAAGCTACTCCCTGCTTGTGAAATTTTCCATCAAATTTCCTTTGATGGTGCAAAGAAAGAGCTTTGCTTCCATCTCCAAAAATTTCCTGCTGAATATTTACCAATTAAATGCACACGAAAATGCAAGTGAAAATACAAGCATTCTTAACTCTCCAGTGTTAATTCAGTTACACTGAATGAGACCTTCTGCATACCTTGAGGCAAATGTTTCTAATGATGACTCTGTCTTTTAGAATTAGACCAGAGATGCAAATACAAAAACAATGAAATCTTACAAGTGCTAGAAAGCATGAGTGAGCTTTTTTATAACAGGGAGCAAAGAAAACTTAAAACCCAGAAACAATGAGGAAATTGACTGGTAAATTTGATTTCACACACAAAAAGTTTTTTCATGGCAAACAAAAAGTAAAGCTATATTGCCGTGAGATACAAAATGTTCCTTTTTCTATTAACATTCTTGTCTTGCAGTCTATTTTGCATGATATGAATGTAGCTGTTCCTGTTCAAAGTTTTCATAGTATATGTATAGTCTTTCTGCTTATTTGTTGTAGTGAAAGTAAATGCCAGGCAATAGCATGTAGCTGGTTTTTGAAATTTTATACTTTCTTTTGATGAGGTGTTTAATTCATTTGTCATTAATTAATGTTGTTATAGTAAAGGTTGCTTTTCTACTATTTTATTAATTTGTCTCACCTGTTCATTATTATCTCTTCATTATCTGCTACATGTGTGTTATTCTAATGTTCATATTGCTTCCTTTGTACCCTTGAAACTATTTTATATTGTTTTTTAGTAATTGCTCTAATGAGTGCAACATGCATCTTAAACTCATACCAAAATACTTAGGGTTAATATTGAATTACTTCATGCAAAATATAGAAAACTCAATATATTTCTGTACATTCCCATATAATTTCTTGTGACATTGTAGTCTGAC
>RJWM01006719.1:0-82322 GCA_004363535.1 Dasyprocta punctata
CCACCACAGCCTTCCGGGAATCGTGCCTAATTAGGTGCAGTTCCGGACTCAAGATGGCTGTGCCTCACTCTCCCTCGGGGGTGGGGGGGTGGGGGCCACTGGGTTCACTCACTCGCCCGCTCGTGACCACCTCGCTCCACGGTCGACCATCGTCTCTGCCGTCGCGCCACACCACAGCAAATCCACCGGCAGCTTCCCCACGCATCAAGAGCACCAGGATCGTACCTTCTCAGCTCGGGTCGCAGCACTGATTGGATTCCGCTCCAGACAGAGGTGCTTCTGGTCTCTGCTTTTATTTCATTCTTTTACTCTTTCCATGGGCTACAGTTCTCGTTTTAGATTCTTTTTGGGTCCAGAGGACCCATCTCCCTCTTTTTTCCTTCTCTCTGTTATTATATTAGTTTATATTCCAGCATTTTGATGGTATATTCAGGGAGCCTCCCTGTCACGGTGTCATCTGGGTGGCCATCTTGGAGGAAAACCAGCCAAAAAGATTTTTATGCTTTGTTTTGTTGTCCATTGTGAAGAAATATTTCCTATAATTCAAACTGACTTCTCTTAACCATTTTTACACTGATCACTGAAAAAGCACCTATCTCCCTTGAAGAAGGACCTCTGAAAGGTGACCATATTCCCTCAACTGGACATCTGCCTTGAGCATGTTTAATTGATTCTCACCAAGACAACAGATCATTGAGATATTACAGTGTTGCCATTTTAGCTTTAAAGCAGACAGAATTATTCTGAGTTTCTTAAACCAGCCCACTGCTCTATCCTTGTATCGAAACGCTACTCTACGTTCAATGATTCTACATAAATGGAGTTTAAAAATGCTTAGGAATACAGTACATGAGTTGTTAAGCTCAAAAATATTTGCACACTTTTTAAATTCAAAATCCGCCTCTGCTCTCCTCTCCTGTCTCCTTTCTGCTTTTTCCTTGCCTCTCCTTTCCTGTTTCCTGTCACTCCTTTTCTCTCCAGTACTCTCACTCTCTCTCCTCCTTCCCCCATACATATGTGTCTCATATTCACAAAGAGAACATAAACTAGTTTCATCACAGTCTCTATTGCATCTGAGATCAATATCATCTCCTTTCTATTTTTAGAAAGAAAGTGATTTTTGTTTCATTAATCATAGGGGAAAGAGTATTTTAAAATTGTGTTGCTTTTTTCATACTGGTTCTTCAATTTTGTAGGGTAAAGCATTCACATAGAAAATTTCTGATGAGGGCCATATTTGGAAATTGATTCAGTGACACTGAAAATACAAAAATTTGCCTGAATGATTCCCTTCTAAGTATCTATTTCACAGAAAGTGTCTTGACATGTGCATTGAAGGTTTTAAGCCAAAGAACCATGGAAAGAAAACAATTAACAATCCGTATTGGAGTTTCTAAATATCAAGTTACATATAGACATGCATCTGTCTGTATATATGTCACTGTAACTGGTCCAAGTCAAGGAAGAGTAATTGAATATTGTACAGCAACTTGTGATAAGAGCAATTGCCGACCATGAAAAGAGAATAAGGTGGGGATTTTTTAAAAATTCTTTTTGCTCTTTGAACATTTTTACTAATTAATAATCATTCAGTTAAAATGTTTTGGGATAATTTTGAGTGATATTACCTAATAAGGCAAAAAAAGGAGAAATGTTATTTTCTCATGGTGTATAGATCTATTTCTTTTAATTTTTCTTCATGTAAATGGCTTTTTTGATTTACCTCTCTGCCCTTTTAAGAATTTCATAAATATTTTAATGCATTGATGGTTTGCAAGTCAGCCAACAAATACCTGCTAGACACAAATGACAGAGACCATTTCACTTCACTTGTTTCATGATCTTTGTAGTGGCTTTGGTGTATATGAGAATCTAAATAATTTCCAAGGCATTTCTCTTAATTTAGGTTGTAGTTCTGTTTCTGTCTTACAATTTTGATCTTATATATCTCTCAAATGATCTCATATACTGACATTAATTTTATTTTGTAGCTCAAATGGTTTGATATAAAAATTTTTCATCAGTATCACAACAGTCAAAATTAACTGCAGGTGTGTATTCTCTTAGAAAATTGCATAGTAAAGCAAACGAAAAGTTTTTACAACCCCTGCTGCATAGAGTAAAAACGAATGAACTCCTTATTGTTAAATAAAGCTGTAGTTTTGGTATCACCATCACTTTCTGATGTAGAAACTTAAATTTAACAATGAGTCAATCTTAGTTCCCAAATAGTTTTACTCTAAATTCTCAGTCATTCTATACACTTTGCTCATTAAAATTAATATTTTAATGCTATGTTACAGTATTTTGACTATTTGGATATTTTGACAAGGGTTAATTTAACCCTTGTTATCATGACACATAAAATTAGATCATTAAATTGAAATAAATATTTTAACAGAAGAGTGAATTTTCAACACAATGAAATGTACCAAATTACTTTATTAATTGAAATATTTAATTTTTTTCCAGAAGGAATGATTTCACTGACTGGGGTTTTGACAATCATTTCATAAAGTATTAATAAACCATAAAACTCCCAGCATGTGAAGAAAATAAATACTGTACTAAAGATCAAATAAAATGCTTCTAAATCTTTTTTCTATCAAGTACCTCAAAACTATAAATTTTGCTGATATGATTTGGTTGTATTCCATAATAAGCTCAGGTTTACTGACCAATATAGGACATACTAACTAATAATAAGTTTTTAACTTGTAAGATCTCTAGTGAACCACAACAGTTATGTCTTCAATGATCTGCTATAGAAATACCAAAAATACTTGGTAATAATTAAAATACAGATTGAGAACACAGTGATAATTAAGTAGCTTACATCAAGTACTATTTTTCCTCATTCAAATATATTATGTTCATCCTGATTGTTGTTTGCTTTGAAACTTTGTTAACTTTCCAGGATGAGTTAGAGGTTCATACTTTATACATATATAATGCCTGCTACATTTGTCTTTTCTGCTATGTTATAAATTTCAAATGCACAAAAAAAGTAAACTTCACTTATGCTCTTTATGCCTCCTCATTACTAATAAATGGTCTACACTGGGTGTTAGCAAACAGTTTTGTAAATAACCAGATAACAAATATATAAGCCTATATTTGATACATTCTTCTGAATTACTATTCCATTTTATTTGTGTATATTATCTTAAGAGCATGCAGTCATTTTTCATGTGTGAAACATACTGTTTTTCTCACAGTAATTTCATGTGTAATAAATTTCTACCCTTTATCTCTAGACTATTAGCTATAAATTTTGCTGATATGATATGGTTATATTCCATAATAAGCTTACAGTTTATTGACCAATATAGAACATACTAACTAATAATAAGTTTAAAAGGTATAAGACCACTAGTGAACCGCAACTGTTATGACTCTAATGATCTACTGTTGAAACACCAAAAATACTTGGTAAGAACCAAAAGACAGATTGAGCACCCAGTGACAATAAAATAGCTGAGCCCTACACTTACCTACAAAATAAAGTTACAAGCACCAGAACACCATTCAGATGTTCTCAAACAAAATGTGTGAACCTTTCAGGTCTTTACTTTAAATATCCTTTCTGTTAAATTCTTAAACACATACACACACTCTCTCTGTGTTTCACTCTGTCTCTGTCTCTCTCTCTTTCACTTTTATCATACACACATGCGCAAATACATACCTGTACATACAGCACACACACACATACTCCTAGAAAACATTAGCCTTGTATATTTATAATGTTTATTATGCATACTGATACATCAAAATCATCTAGGTATAATTCCTGGGTATAATTCCTTCTGTAAGGAATAATGGAAAAGATATAGAATTATAAAATCTGTCCATAGCATATAACAGAAAAGAATTATTCCTTTTTTTTCAATACATCAGTGTATTTAAGTGTCTTTGCTATTTTTCAATATTTATCTTCAGTGGAAACCAACTTTTTAAAATCTTTGGTATTATTTTAGTATTTATCAAAATTTGCGCTGTATCTGACACCGTGAGGTACTTCAAATAAATATAGAAAAAGTTGAACACCGAATTTCAATTGCATGCTTGCAATGGTAATTAGAAAATTGGACTATTTTACATGTGCTGCAGAAAGAAATATCCTTAAATTTAACACAGAGTTGTCTTTTATATTTTATTTTTTCATCTACCATCAGTTTACTGTTTAAGTTTTTGTTAGTGTCTAAGTCACATACTTTGAGAAGACTTTAATTAGATAATTTTATCAGGAATTTTCTATTTTAACCTATCAGTTATTAGCAGCTATGGATACCATTAAGAAAAAACTGTCAATCTACCATTATGCAGTTGCATGCTAAATAAACAAGAATAAAATAAGGAGTGGCAGTAAAGATAGAGCTCACTGACAAAAACTAAAGTACGAATATTAATCGTCTAGAACCAGACTGAATTCATTTATGACTCAATAGGAATATATGAATATAAGGGAAAACTGAATAATCTCTGCATCACTGATTAAGGACATTTTCTTCATCAAGTAAATAATACAAACTGAAACCTCAGTATATCTCATCTTATTAAAACAAAACACAATCAGTAAAATTCTCTCAGGAGTAATTCTTTATAAAGAGTGTTGCTGCTTCGATACTTTCAATTTCAGATAAAAATAATAGAGAAATTGTATTTGAAATTGGTGGAATGCAAACCATGAAATGGACTGTGGACCCTGCCACAAAACTTAAACAATTAAGCCTTAGAATTCTCTGAGACCAGACTTAAATCTCTGGAATAACTTTACACTAATAACTTTACAATTAAAAATTTATCTCAAAGAATAGAAAACATAGAGAACTACGTCTGTCTTCATTTTGCAGTGGTGTTAATTCACTGACCTCACATAATAAAGAAAAGTAATTTTTGTAATATGTATTAATTAGAATAACAATTCTTTCAAATCCACTGTTTTCCCACACATGATTCAGAACTTTTCTTGAATTAATAATGCAGTTAATCTAAAAACACTTGGGAAGTTAATGTGAAGACATATACAAGCCATGAAGAAAATGATACATAGTGAGAATTGTTTTTGGAAATGCTAACCATTCATGAAAAGAGCACAGAAATAGTGAAATTATGTCCAGTGCAGTGCTACATGCCTGTATCTCCAACTACTTGGGAGGATGAGGCAGGAAGATCTCAAGTTCCAGGCAAGCCTGTACAACTAAGTGAGACCTACTTCAAAAACAAAACAAAACAAAACAAAAAATAACAAAACAAAACAAAAAAAGAAAGAAAAGAATAAGGATATTGTAAAGAAGATGCAAAGCCATGTATTCATTCTCTGCTTCACCTGACTCCCCCAAAAAGAAAAGACGGTGAAGTAGATTATATTATTTAGACCACAGTTATCTGTTTCTTTTCTTTTATTTTAAAGAGAAAAACAGAAAAATCAAGAAGCAAACAATCAAAAAACAACAACAAAAGCAAATGACAACAACAACAAAAAATAACAACATAGGATTTCAAAACAAGATGATAGGACTTTAACAATGGTTGTTATACCGCATATTATTTTCTCCAAAATAGTTGCTCAGGTTACCAGATACAAGCAAGCAAGATCAAGCAATATAATTTTGCTTTGAGTAGTTGCTTTCCCTTTTACTATATCTATTGTAACTTTTGGTTCTTATTTACACTTTCAGTTTTTTACACTAGCGAGACATAGAGTGTTTACACATGGATGCAGCTAGAAATCATACACATAAGTGAAACAAATCAGCAGTCCATTTCTAACGTTAAATGAATTTTTGGTTGTTTGTATTTGTTTGTTTATATGTTTGGATTGGGACCAAGGTCTTGTAAATGTTAGCATCTCTTCTACCACTGAGCTGCTCCCTCATCCTTAAGAGTTGAGATTTTTCATGAATTGAGAATTTTCACATGACTATTGCTACTCATTTAAAGCATGATATAGCATAAAAATTTCTAAAATAAACATTCTTATCTACTTGTTAGTTATCACTGTCACCTGTTGAGCTATCAAGAGCTGGCAATAAAAAATCTCCAAGCTATCACATGATTTTGATATTTATAAGAACATGAGAGATTAAAATGGGTCACTGATTTCTACTTAATCTAAATCTGACAATAATAGGGGTAAGGGTCTCCAGAAAATAACTGAGAACCTTGTTATTTTGTATGACTAGTTAATACAAACAATATGGGCTGGTATTTGAGAGGACCATAAATGTTCTGCATATTACCAGCTAATAACTCCATGGAAGGACAAATGTACTGGTTACTTTTAAGACATAAGTACATTTAAAATTCAAAAAGAATGGAAATAAATTCATTCATAATATAAAATGCTTATAGAGAGGATAATATGAAACATATAAGTACTTGTGAAGAATAATTGAATATACTGAAGATGGAAGTTATGAATTATATTAAAATATGTGAGATAAATGGTTAAATAATTATAATCTTGAA
The DNA here is from genome assembly GCA_004363535.1 of Dasyprocta punctata. Lineage (NCBI taxonomy): Eukaryota > Metazoa > Chordata > Mammalia > Rodentia > Dasyproctidae > Dasyprocta > Dasyprocta punctata. The sequence goes on from RJWM01006719.1 coordinate 6,475, forward strand.
GCATTTTTTCTGATCATACATGTACTAATGTTAAAATTATTTAATAAACAACATAGATAAGTTTAATTAAGATTCAAGACAGTTTTATATAATTTAGAAATCAATGAAGCTAATCCATGGTCATAAAATATAATTTTGTCTCACCATGAGGTATAAGATTGACAAGTGAATAATAAAATTTTCAGTTGAATTACAAGTTCTGTATTTTGATTATAGGTATATATACATGATATGTATGTTTCTTTAATCTCATTTAAAAGTTAGCTTAAGATTGTGTGTTTACTAAATTGATATTTTACCTCAATGAAATATAAATCTTCAAAAAGTCAAAAAACCTTCATATTAAAACAAATACATAGAGCAGATATAGAGAAATCAAAATTGTAAATTAAGACATTACCTAAATTGTTTATAACAGAGAAGAAAATGAAAAGCATGAAGTGAGACTATAAAGCCAAATAGATCCTGAGCGAGTAACAGGTCTACTTGGACTTAACAAAGAAATAATGGGCAGAAGGAAATTTACAGACAAAAATGGTGAAGAATGTTTCAGAGCAGATAAAAACTCTGTCATTCAAAAAATACTTATGAACCCCGTGGGAAAATCGAGGTAAAATGTTATATAACCTAATTCTTAAATAAAATTGATTATTATATTCTCATTCCAGAAGTTTGAGATGTGTGAAGGACAAGAATGGCAAAGATTTAACTGTAGGTATCTTGAGGTAAAGCCATTAAGAGAATAAAGACAAAATATAAAAACTGTATTGGTTAGGGTTCTTGAGAGAAACACAATTGGCAGCATAGCTATGTACAGATTTTAAATTATGCAAATTGATTTATTAGATAGACTTATAGGATCAGAGGTAGGAAGGTCCACAGTCTGAAAATTGGACACCTGGAGGATCAAGCAGTGGCTCAAAGAAGTTGGAAGCTTTGGAGCAAGATAGATCAAGGGTGCAGTGGTGGTCCAAGATCACAGTTGTGAAAGTTCCCTGGAGACTTGGGGGTATGGGTGTGCACTGGTGGCTGAAGTCACCGGAGTTTGATGTCCACAGGTGACAGCAGCAAAAGATGCACTCACTCAAACCCAATAGAGTTTTTCAAATGTGCATCAACTCCCTCCTTTTTACCTTTTTATTCTCTCCAGGGTATATACCTACTGGAAGGTGTAACCTACCAAGGAGATGGTTACTCCTCCTTCAGTTTGCTGACTCAAATGCAAATAATCTCTGGAGACCCCCCCTGAAATGTGCTTTGATCAAACTTGAAGGACTTTCTTTCTCCATTAAACTTGACATAGTGTCATTATTAATGATCATGAACTGTAACTTGGCATATTGGGGCACCTAAAAAGTGGTCAAAAAATTATACCAGATTGAGACGGGCAAAGTTGTTGACAACCAGGTCAAAGAAGAAGTAAGAAAAAAACAAATCTATGTGGTTGCTTCTGAAAAGTGACTGTTGAATAGTTTTGAGCAATTGTATGACCTTGTCTGACTTCAGTTTTAACAGGATCATTTCAAAACAAAATAATAATCAGAAGAGGATGAAAATGTGTTTCTATAGAAAGTAGTCCAATTATTATAATAATAATCTTATTGAAAGATACCAGAGATTTAGAGCAGGGTAGTAGTTTAAAACAAATAAGTTATAAAATAGCATCGAATTATGAATACAATTCATGCATGACCATATAGTGTGAAGAGATCAGATGATTCAACATATAACTCTATTATGATGCTTATATTGTTTGGAGTAAACAAACCCTTGAAATATCAAGGGCCTAGCATTTGAATCCTTTGTACACACATAACAATTTGCAATATGTTTTCTTGGTCATGAGACTTCCATTCAAACAACACATTAAGGGCTGGGAGTTTGGCTCAGTGCCTTAAGCGCCTGCCCTGGCAGGCGCGAGGTTGTGAGTTCAATCCCTGGTGCCGCAAAAAAAAAAAAAAAAAAAAAAAAAAAAAAAAAAAAACTGCAAACAACACATTAAGGGTTCCCCCATATTAAGGGTTCCCCCTCCCTGTATCTCATGCTTTTTCTTTCTGCATTTGTTCCCACAGTTGATTTAAGATTGCATACATACAAGCAAGGACAGCTAAAAGAGTGGAGATTTATCAGCTGGTACTAAAAGTGGTACACTTCTGCGTACTTTCTGGTGGCATGCCATAAAAACATAGTATCCTTTATCACAACAGGAGCTAGGAGATGTTGCTGAAGAGAGAATGGATTTAGTTAGCCAACTGACTAATATCTATCACAGTTTAAGTAACTGACTGAATTAAAACACAGTTTACTGATAAGGAGAATTCAGAAGGATTTGGTTTGTGTAGGAAACAAATCATAGCACCTATTTTGGATACATGAAACTTGAGAAACAGTAGCTATCTAAGTGGACATGTTGGGAAGGTGTGTGTTGGGCTTTGAGGGAGAAAGCTAGCAGCTATTAAAATGGAGGAGAAACTAACATAAATGATAATTACTATCACTGCCTAAAGTAAGTATTACAAAGAAGGACAGAGGACAGCAGGTGAATATGTTTCAGGGTCTGTTTGAAGAAATGGAAGTAAATTATCAAAGAAGTCTAATGCTAGCAGTCAAAGGTTGGTGAGATTAGATGCAAGCTGATTTTTTTTCATTTATTTTACATCTCTCAGTGAAAAGAGTAAATTAGTTCAACAGATGAGAATAAGGTTCAAAAGGGTATATCTGAAGAGGAGAAAGGAGTAGGAAACAGTGTGAAAACTTAAATGGATTTGCAGAAATGTGCAGGATTGATGGGCATGCATGACATGAATAAAGGGCAAGGTTATAATTATGCTAGGATATCTAGATTCAAAGTAAGTCTGCTCAGCAAGGTTTTACGTTTTCTTCTGTACTTCAGTTGTATTTATGGGGATCTTAATTGGCCTTCTATTCAGGCTTATGTTATGAAAAGATTGGTTTGAGGCAATATCCTTGTGGTTGTAAAAGAGGTTGCATAGTGATGAAATAAGCTTTCCAACCTGGTAAGTAGTGAACTATTAGGTTGAAAGAAAGATTATATACAATGACAAACAACGATAGGATTTGTGAAGCTTAAAATTTCATTGTTATACATAAAGAGTGCCTTATATAAATGAAGAACTTTGTTGTATTAATGATATGCTTTAATAACAATAATAATATCTTTATTTTATGCTTTATGAAAAATATAACTCAGATGATAATGGCTGCAATATGAAATAGAAAACTAAAAGTTTAATCAAATAAAGTTTTAGAGAATTTATTTCTCACTTAAAGATGAGATGTCTTCCACAAAAACCAAAGGAATACATAATAATAAAAATATGTATTTGATTACAATAATTTTTGTTTGACAAATAGCCATATTCTAAGATAAACGAATGAAAACTAAGCTCCACATATGATATGGCTGGAGTATTTGGCATGAGATGAATTCCTTAACATTGTATCCCACAATGATTTCTGGAAAAAAAGAAAAGATAAAGAATGGAAAATGCTTCCTAGCAACAAACATAGAAGCATACACACACAAAATTCTTCTATGTGTTTTATAATTATGCATCTATATTTTATTCTGTTATCAAAACCATTGAGGTGTCTATCTTTGAGAACAAGAGCACGGTAATGTGCCTAGAGGTGAAGAAATAAAAGAGAATAGAAAATTTGTGTGGTGTATTAGTCAGTTTTCCTGCTGGGAAAAAATATCTGCTGCATACAGATTAATGGAAGAGAAATTTATATTGGCTCATGGCTTTAGGAGTCTCAGACCAAGGTTGAGAGCTCCAAAGTAGAAATATAATGGCAAAAAGTCTTAGTGGCTGACAGTGGCTTAACTTGTGCCATTTGGGAAACCCAGAGGAAGGGGAACATAAAGAAAGGACAGGGATTGGATAGAGGACTCAAAGTTAAACCCCCATAAAGCATCCAGACACACCCAGCAGTGCTCTTTTTAATGCCTTGTGCAATTCTTAGGGCAATCAACTTAAACATCATTGTTAATATTAAGCATAATGAGTGGACTTTCATGGACAGTAATAGCACTATATATAAAATTAATATTGCAATTTTTGTCACATATGACAGACAAAGATCTGTCTATATTTCTTACTATTTTAATTCATTTTCCTGATAAAACTGTATTTTCTATCATTGCCTAATTTATAGAATATACTATGTTTACTTTTTTAAGAAGAATTTATGTGCATTCTTTTCTTTCCTAACATTTTAGGTCTTGTAAAGGCAGATTGTAAGAATTGATCTAATTTAAAATTAGCTCTCTGTGCAAGTAAATTATTTTCTTTAAAACATAGCTGCACTGAACTTACTGTTTTACATGTTTGTAACTTTTAACAAATTAATGTAGATTAAAACAGAGCATCTACTTCAAGACTTTCTAAAATTATCTCATTTGAGATTTATTATCTTAAATACATTTAAAAACTTTTCCTTTGGTGTTTTGTTTACAAGTGAGAAAATAAGAGTCTACATTTGGGAATGATAGAAGTATATCCTGTGATCCCACAGTTTAATTGAAAGTTTTTTGAAACCAAAGTTACTACCACAATAATTCCCTAAAAATACTAGACAGAGTCAATGCCAGTTTGTATTGTATCCCAATCATTTTTGACTGGTTTTATCAAGAGAAACACATATATTTAAAAAAAACACAAACACTATTTCCTTTTATAGAATAAATTACATTTTAATCATATTTATATTGGGAGATTTATCTATAAAATTGGTATTTATAACATTATCCAGTTTGTGTTTTTCACTTAAAATTATCCAATATAATAAGTTAAGTAGCACTGTTCCACTTTTAAATTGCTTTTTCTCTTGTCTTGAACTCAAATTTAGAAATGGCAGAATCTCAATAGAGGTAGAGGGTAATTTCCCACAAGACCTAGCTAATTTATAGCTTTCAACACACCAATGACCCCTGCAATTTGGCAGTTGCTTCATTAATTCTTCTACACCTGCTCCATTTATCTTAGCAAAAAAGACAGATAAAAGGCACAATCTTTTTTCACTGCAGCTATTGTGAGGAACAGTTCTTCATGTCTTTCGGAGGTAAATTGTAACCGGCATTATGGAGAACAAAAAAGACAGCAGTGTCAGATGGATGTTCCCAGTTTGTCACTGGGATGAGGCAGAAGAGTTTGAAAGGCCACATAATTTTGGAAGAAGTTTTAATACCCTTTGAAAAGTGTTGTTTGTTGAAGGAAAAAAATCTAGTTTTCATTGGGGACTTTTATTAAATGAACATAATCTTAAAATTCAAAAAATAACAACAGTCTGAGACTTTAAAAAAATGTTTTCTCATACCTAATAAATAATACAGGCATGTTTATACATGCTCACCAATTCATGCATCCATTCAACCACCCATCCATCCATCGTTTACCCATTCAATGGGGAAACATTTAGGGATTTAAGTTAACTGTAAATATGAAAATACAAACATAGTGATAAAACCAATAAATGTATTTCCATGAAATATAAAATATAGCTCTGCCATTCCTTGCAGATTTAAAATGTACTTCTCATCAAAAAAGATTATATTAATTAAAAATCCAATATTTTACAGCTAAATTTAACTGGCTATGCAAGCATTGTTTCCTTCTTTTTTATAATTATTTGTTTTCATACTCTGTGAGATTCATGAGAACACATATGCAGATTTTTTTGTGTGTGATTGTTCCTTTCTTAGGGGAAACAGCTTTAATTCTTGTTCTCCAGTAGGTGATTGGTAAATTTTAGAAGAAAAACAAAGAAACAGAAATATACTGAAAGCAATTTTTAAGAAATTTCATTTATGACACTTATTCAAAGTGGTATAGGGCTGGGGATGTAGCTCAGCAATACAGTGCCTGCCTGGAAAACCCCAAGTTGTGAGTTTGAGTCCTGATACAAAAAAAAAATGTGGATATAATCTCAAATTATATATTTAGATTTTAGATCTTGCTTCAATATTCTTTTTTTTAATGATACTTATTATAAGCTATTTAACTCTTTAGTAAAATTTTTCCTTGACAGTATTAGCCAGAAAAATGATTTAATTTGTACAGAAGCTAGCTACATTCTTGCGTCACATACTCATTAGGTATAAAACTCATAATCCATATCACTGCTGTCAACAGAATGAAAAAGAAATTACTGAAAATCTCATCAATTCTATGATCATTAAAATCAGATCAACCAAATATCTTAGAGTGATACATCATTGGGGATTTTGTCTATTTTAATCTATAATGCCCAGTTATAAGCACCATAAAACATAATTAATGTTTCAGATGCTATTGAATATTTATGTGAGTTTTAAGAAAACTCAAAGAAACATTCATTATAGCACTCTTCTAAAAGCCAAAAAATTGAAACAATTTGTGTTCATCACCTGATTCATGTATAAAGAAAATAATACATAATGAACAACTATTCATCTAGAAAAGAATGAAATTATGTGACTTCCAAAAATACGGATGGAAGTGGAAATGATTATACTAAGTGAAATAAGCCATAGAATAAAAATACCGCATGTTCTCCTTCACATATGGAACCCAAAAATACATAAAAGTTGAGACTACAGTGGAGGATACCAGATGCTGGGATAGGAGTTTATGGGATAGAGTAAAGAAGACCAGTGGGCCCTAACTTATAATTAGGTGTTCTAGTATTCTATTACATAGGAAGATGTCATAGATAGCAACATGGCACTGTATAAATTATTACAGAAAGCTAGAAGAAAAGATTTTGAAAGTTCTCATCACAAGGAGATAATTGATGTTTAAGAGGATAAATATGTTTAACTTGACATAAATATTACAGAATGTATGTATGTATATACATAGGAGAACATCATATGGTGCCCACTTAGAAATTAAAATTTCATGTCTTCATGTATCAGTTAAAATGTGAATTTAATTTATATTTTAAAAGTTAATATTAAAATATAAATAAGTCTCATTTTTAAGAATAAAATAATTTTAATAACTAGTAATGAAATAGGAAAATATTTAAACAATAAATATATATATGTTATGGATTAAAAACTGGTGGTCAACTTAGTAAAAATGGCCCACCTGAGGAAAGTTGCCAGCATAAATAGAGATGTGGAGAAGAAGAGCGAGGCATTGTGGGTTCTTTCAAGAGTTGCTGTTCGAGCTGCCGGTGCTCCCGGAGGTGGGTGTCATGCTGGCTTCCTCAACATGGATTGGGCCATTATCATCGGAGGAGCTCGGGACCTCATCAATGAGAGTCGCTGTGGTTCACCGTGGGGGAGCTCTGCTCCTCACATGGTGCATCGCTTCCTGGCTCCGGAGGGGAAGCTGTGTGCTGGAGAAGCTTGTCACGCTGGGCTTCCTGACCTGTGCTCAACTGTTCTCATTGTCAGAGGAGTGTGGGACCTCGTTTCCGCTGGGGATGGCTGTGGTGCTCTTCAGGGCAGCCCTGCTTCTACTTTTGAGCATGACTTTTCGGCTCCCATGTAGAACTGTCAACCCACTGCACAGCTCCTTCACCCTGCTGGCATAGACTTTCTAGTTCCACTCCTGACCTTTGGCCTTCCCGGCACAGAACTGTAAATAGATTGGCATGTGTCCTTATTGTGGGCTTTTAGATTTCCAGCTGGATTTGTGGGAGGCATTGTCATGCATTTGGGTCTCTAGCTGGACTCTTGCAGGACACTGCTGTGGGATTCAGGCCCTCGGCTAAATATCCTGCGTCTTAGTGTTGTGGACAGATTTTCCTGCATTTTCTTGTGTTCAACTCTGGGTGACTATTATAAACAGTATTACAAACTCTGTGTCCTGTATGCAGTTATTCTCCCTGTAACCCCTGACTACAACCATATATATATATATATATATATATATATATATATATATACCTTAATACTATATTATTCTCTCTTTACTGTATTCTTTCCTTTGTGGTTATGATGATTGAATTTACATCCTTCACACTGAAGTAGATCAACAATCTCTTTTAATTTTTATTTTGAATGAGGATTTTGCTACATTGACCATGTTAGCCTTGAATTTGTGATCTTCTTGCCTCAGCCTCCTGAGTAGCTGAGAACATAGGCATGTGTACCCATGCCTGGCATCCCTCTTTGCTTTTTATTGTAAAATATTCTATCCCATACATATTAAGTTGCATTGCTAACTGTGAAGTGTTTCAACAGAAATAGAACCAAAGACTGAGAAACCTACTTCTTGCATATATAGAATATACTAAAATATTGATACTTATCTTGGCAAGATGCTATTCTATTTTATTATTTGAGGAAATGCAATCTTTATAAATTGAAAACAGTGATGAGAAACACATTGATTTCAGCAGATTACTGGGCTGTTTTTTCAGATACAATGATTGTGAAATCTTTAGAATTTCACTGTTATTTTAAAGTTTCATTTACTATTTAGGGCATGTTCTTTTACACTGTGCACAAAATATATTTTTGCCACAATAAAGTATATAGCTAGTGTTAGAACTTCTATTTTCAAAATGTTATATCTGAAAGTCACTTTAAGTGCAGCAGTTCTATACACACAAGTGAAATCCAATTCAAATGAAGTCATTCAGGAACAAGTTATCAGTGGACTAGAATCAAGACAAGAATGTAGAGTGAAAAAAAAAGAAGGATCTTTGAGATGAGATAAGTTACTTACTATTGCATTGTAAAGTACTCTAAAATTGAGCAGCTTAATATCGAGAAGACACAGCCCATTAACTTTAACATTATTATATGAACAATTTTTCTCCTTCAGAAATGTCTCAACATTTGACCCTTTGATCTGCCACATGCAACTGAAAGTCTGCTTGCTTTAACTCATGAAAGAGAATCTAATGTGATTTCTTTCATTTTATTTAGCCAGTTTCTGCTTTTTTATGTAGTTCTTGTCATCACTGTGAGTTTCTTCATTTTTAAATGACAGTATACATACAGTTAGATTGTCTCCCAGAAAGGTGTGACCGTGAGATGAAAGAAACACCATCTACGACTTCCCTTCTGGTTTTTCCCAGATCTTAAACTACCCTGAAGCTGAGTAGTGAATCACACATACAATTCATTTCCAGGCATGAACCAACAATGGGTTTTATTTTAATTTTTTATTACAGTGATCAACTATAATATCATTTCCAAGTTCAGACAGTTGAGTAAAATTATCCCAGATATAAATAAAGAAAAGTGAACTATGAACCTTATTTACTAGGATAATTCTGTTTGGACCACAATGACTCTCTATTATATGGTCTGTAACATTTTGAGCTCAAGTGGATACAAGCACATACTTCATGAACCACAAGGGTGTTTGGTTCATACATGTATTTTTCAAATTTTGTTTTGTTAGTTTATGTCTGCAGTACATGTATTTTGTAATCATCTTGGGAAGTTGGTACAAGTGCATATTACAGCATTTTTCTTTCTTCATCCACTTTTCTCCACATCTTTCCTCCTCCTCTTGTTCTGCTTTCCCCCTTTACATTCTTGTTTATCTTGTTAGTCTTAGTTCATGTTTATGATGTATAATTTTCATGTTTGTTGAGGTTATTAGGACCTTGTACCTGGCATATCTTCACTCTACCTATTTCCTCGTTTCCTCTCTCACTCCTTGGTGTTGGTCCCCTGGGCTCTACCCATCTGCAAAAGACCCAGCTCCTTGTTTCTTTCTAATCTTCCTTTATTTTTCAGTTTCTTCTTTGCCTTACTAAGATGGGAGATATCATATGGTATTTAAGTTCATGTGTCTTATTTATTTGACTCATTGTTATATTTTCTAGGTGCACCCATTTGCCCACAAATGTCTTAAATATGTCCTTTATAAACATTCTACAGTATATAGATATCACAACCCATCAACAGATGATTGGATGAAGAAATTGTGATACCTTATATTTATTTATACCTGTTCAGCTATCTACCATTATGTATCTTCCCTTCCTTTCTTCCTTCCTTCCTTTGTTAATTCCTTCCTTCTTCTTTTAGCAAATTTTCAATTTTTTAAGACAGATGGTAGGTTTCTATCCCTCTTAAAAGTTTCAGAGAGAGCCATATAAGAAAGAGGTCCTTTGGTAGTAGTACCCATTTCCATGTTATTTAGATACATTGTGGGCTTATGATGATTATTTTTCAGTTTTATTTTTCCAGAAGTAAAAAATAGTTTTTCAATGCATTTCAGCCAATAAATTTGTAGAAAGAATAAAAGTTACTACTATATCACTAAACTAACGTCAAAATGGATCAAAGATCTAAATATTAAAACAGAAACACTAAATCCACTGCAAGAAAAAGTATGTGGAGATTTTCAAGACATAGAGGTAGGCTGAAAGTTCATGAATAAAACCAAGCTGCATGAGAAATACTTTAAAAATCAACAACTGGCATCTCATTTTATTGAAAAGTTTTTGTACATCAAAAGAAATCACCAACAGAGTGAAAAGAAAATGCACACAGTGGGAAAAAGTTTTAGTCAACTGTCCCTCTGACAAAGGACTTCTATCTACCATCTGTCATCAAGAAATCAATAAAAAACATATGCTGGTGGGGCTGTGAGGAAAAAGGAACTCTTCTCCATCACTGGTGGGATTGTAGACTGGTGCAACCACTATGGAAATCAGTGTGGATATTCCTAAAAAAATTAGGATTCCCATTCAACCAGCTATTCCCTTTCTAGGTATTTTCCAAGATGAATTAAAAACATCATTCCACATCGATATATGTACATCTATAGCAGAACAATTTGTAACAGCTAAATCTTAGAAACAGCCCAGATGGACATCCAAGGAATCGATTAAATGATGTGGTATTTTTAGATAATGGAGTACTATCCTGTAATAAAACAGGATAAATTTGAGGCTTTTATAGGTAAATGAATCAACTAGAGTCCATAAACATTAGTGAAATAAACCAGACCCACATGTGTAAACATTACATTGTCTGCCTAATGTAAAAACCTGAAAAAAAGTAAGACCTAAAATCTTCAATAGATATTGTGAAAAGGAAAGAAACAGTTCAATAATAAAGAACAACTGGGATGGGTGAAAGGATAAAGGAAGGAAGGGAAAGACAAAAACTACATGTATATACTAAAGATAGCTACGATAATTATACATTTGATTTCTCTTCGTTATTGGAGAAAAATGGTTTGTGTTTGTATTGTTTGATCAATTATGCATGCCTATATCCTGTAATCTGAGCAACTACTTTGAAGTTAACAATACACAATATATTAACTATTGTGAATTTCCTATTATCTTGTTTTTGAAATTCTGTATCTTTGTTCTGTTTTTTTCTCTTTACAATAATAAAAATTTACTACCTTATGAAGATAACTAAATAAGATATATTTAAACAACTTATTAAGTATTGCCATTTTTACTTTTTTCAGTGTAACAGTTTAATATATGCATACATAAAACAAATTTCATTAAAATTATTTCAAATAGTATAGATAAGGATTAATAAGAAATTTCTGCTTGTCGATAAATAAAATGATTTTACTGGAACCAAGATAGTTGGTACTTTAAAAATTCCCTCTAATACATTTGACTTAATGAAAGCTTAACCATTCAGATTAAGAAACTGTGTTCTCACTATGAATAGCTTATTGATAAAAATGATGAAAAATGTTGAATAAATTTTACATTAAATTACTTTATGAATGCTGCCAATATATTCAAATCCCATCTTTATAAAGGATAGTAAAATAATATCATGGAATAATTTTTATGAGAAAACACATCTAATGTTCTAAAGTCCAAAATAGCAATGATAGAGGATTCTAATTCACAAAATGATCAGCAAGTTCATGAACTTCCATAAATTCATTTTAGATCTAAAGTGCAGAGTGTAAAGTGAAAATTGTATCTCTTATGTTAATGTTTCATCAGTTGCAGAAGAAATTTTTCTAAATATTTCAATTGGAAGTTTACACTTGAAGAATGCCATGTCATACTTATAAAATATTATGAATTCAAAAATACATTCAACGTAGTTTCAATACATGAAATGAATAAATGCTAATTCATTTAATGTAATAAAAAGATGATTTAGATTAGAAAAAATGATAGTAATCCAAATGCAGAGAGAAAATTTCAGGGGTAACTTTTTCCTAAAAAACAAGTAAAAAAGAAAATGGAATTAATTAAACTTATGAATAGTTGTCCACCTGCACTTGCAGTTAAAGAATTGGTAAATTCAAAGTTCATCAAAAAACAAGCATTAGAATTTTTATTTATTTTTATTTATTTATTTTTATTTTTTTTATTTTAGCGAAGAAAAAACAGAAAAAAAGACATATAAAACAAAGACAACATGCAAAAGAGACAAACAAACGACTAGAGTAAATACACAACAGTAACATTGCAGGTTTACAAAATCGGATGATAGAAACTTGACAATGGTTGCAATATTGCGTATCATTATCTTTAAAATGGTTACTTACATTAACAGATATAGACATGTAAAATTGATCTAATCATAGGAGTATTAATTGTTCTTTCTCAATAACGAATAGATTCAACAGTGTGTTCATTTTAGTTATCTTACATGTACATATATACAGGTTTATATCTTTTCCTCTTCCCTTTTCTCCTTCTGCCTTTTCCCTTCCCAGTTAAATACCATATTGTCTCCCTAGTGTAAGAAACGGAAAAGTATATATGATCCAAAATCTATAGGGAATACTGTGTAGGGGTGAAAAACAGCTCAAAGAACATTAGAATTTTTAAAGAATAAATTAAATAATGCTCCCACACTTCTTGTACTTTCTAATCATTAATGAATAAAATTGAATTATTGTGGAGTTTGAAACATTAATTTTATTATTGTTCATATAAAATTGTAGTTTAAAGAAAACCTCAAGTAGATTTGCTCACTCTGGTAAAGTTAGTACCTTGCTTACAATGGGCTTTTCATGGGGAAGCTTTAGTTCACTGATTTTGTGAATCAGCTCAAATTTTTGCCCCCTCTTGGCCTACCAAAGAAACATGTAAATGAATAACAATGTTTTCTAAAATAGATCTACCTAAAATATGAAAGAGTGTGAAAATTTGCTCTCAAGGAATATATTTGAAATAAATATATCACTGCATTATCTGCAAAAAAATTGTATCATATGATACGAGAAAGAAAAAAACATATTCTCTCATAATTCTTATAAGTGTAGTATGTATTAGAAGCATCGTCACAGTAACAAACTGAAATATCAGAATTATTAATGATATTGATCATCTTATCAATGAATTATGTATTTGATCATCTTTCCAATGTCTTTTTAGATATGCAATTGTTATATGCAGTGGATTTAGATTGCTTTTTCTTTTAAATTTGCTTTTCTTAAAATAAGATATTTAAAATATACTTTAACATGGACAAATGATATCTCTGTAAGAAAAAATTTAAACAAAGTTATACCTTCAACAATTAGTTTGGAATAGACACATTTTGAAAAATAGTTTAAAAATCTGTCATAGAGTTGCTTGCCCTTTTTAATTCTTTTTCTCTTTTCAAACATAGTTAACTAGTTTTGAACATTTTTACTTTATGATATATTGTTTTCATTTATACAAGTTCAAAAACTTCACATTTATAACTTCAGAAAACCAAAATATGAAAAAAATCGGTAGAATAAGATGTGATGAAGAGTATAGTGAATTTCAGAATTGATCCAAAATTCCATCCATGGAAGCAAACTGAAAATTGTGACATTGTGAGATTAATTTGTGCTTCATTCTTACCTTTATGAGTGTCCAACTGATTAAAAGATAAACTTTAAAGATGCTTTGCATTCAAATAAACTCCACAGGGAATGAAGAATAAGAAAAAACAATCCCTTCATGTTCAAAATTTGAAATTGTATTAGCCATATATCTAAAAGCTTTGTAAACTGTATTTTTATTTATGTATGAAAATGTAAAACATATATCCCTACTCACAAAGCAACTATATTTAAACCTTAATATTATTTATCAGTGACAAATACTAGGTAAAACAATTTTAAATGTAGCTTTATTACTAAGATACAATTTTAAATTTGATATTGAACATAAAATTAATCATTTAAAATGATACTTGTTTGAGAAAATAAATCGCAAATAAAATGAAACCATAAGCAAAGGGTCAAGAGCTTATCAAATTAAATAAAAGTAAACCCTGGCCTTTGTACCCAATTTCTGTAGTGATATGGCATCAATGAGAATATAAATGAATCCAGTAAAACATAAAATACAGTGGTGTATTACGAATGACTAGATTAGAGGAAGTATAAAGACATTTAGTGAAAACAAGATATAGACAATCAGCTTATTGTACACCATCCTTTATATACTTATGCAATTTAAAGATATGTATTACTATACCGTTTTAAGACAGGAATATGTCTCCACTGCAAATTCTACCTACCTTTAAAACTTCTTGGATTTCATCATTAATAGAAACAGTGGATGACCTTTGTTAAAAGATAATTCTTCATGATTTTGAAAGAAAATGAAAAACATTGGTAAACATGAATCTATGGTACTTGGAAAAATTTATCTATTTGGAATGAACATATTTGTCTCTAGTTTTCCCACCAAAAAAACACTTTGGAGTCTCTGTGCCTACAAGGTAGCATGAATTCACTTAAAGGAGATGAGGAAAAATCTAAAAGCGCATAAAGTTAAGTTGCTCTAGCTATCTTTTCTGGTGCTGTGATGCCTTCTTTATTCCATCAAAATCCATTGATGTAATAAATATCAGACTTCATAATTGTTTCAAATTTTTGGAATAAGTTAAAATAAAAGTAATATGAGAAAACATTGAAATTTAAAGGCAATCATGTATAAAAATAGTAAAATTAATAGTTTTAAATTTAGTAAAATTAGTATTTAATAAGCATAAGTGAAGAATTATGAATTATAAGTAAGTTTATATAATTGACATATCAAAGAATTAGTTACATATCCATCATTATCTAAAATATGTATATTGAGTCTCAGTCAGCATTTACATTTTTTGTTCTATGTTTCATTTTAATGAAAATGTGCACACATACAAAAATTCATACTCTGTGTAGATATATATATAAAATTTCATAAATACTAAATTAGAACTAACGATGACAAAGAATGTGATTGGACATAACTGTAAATTCTGTATAGCTGTAAATTCAATTAAAATATATTTTACAATTAATAATTATAATAGTATACATAAGCATGCATCTATGAGAATAAATAAATGATGGTAATGTTAAATCAACAAGAAATCAATGAGTTATAAATATTAATACTTTATAATTCTGAATGTAAATGTCTTTACTTGTTTATTATTATATAAATATGTAATAATTTATTTTATTCAGTCATATTATTGTACTTCATATATTAATTTACTGATATAATTTTTCTCTTTATGAACTTCCTGATTTCAATTAAAAGACAAATTAAGACTTTTTAATTGTAGCACAATATTTGGCTAAAATTGTCTACCTTTTTTTTTCAGGCTGTGGTAAGAATTACCAACAATGGGAGATTGTTCCCAGAATTGCGCTTTATGCATGTAAGATACATCAAGTTTAAAACACAGATACTTTTAAAAGTTTGTCATTTTAAATATCATGGTGCCCAGCAGAAATGAAATCACATAAAATTGTTTTCCAAATCCAATCCAAGTAAATTATTCTATCTCAACCTTTCTGTGTGCTCATTGTACTCTGAGAAAAGAAAAACAGATTTAAAAAAAAAAATGAGACTGTACTGGATACTTTTTGCAAATTTATCTTTCCACTTCAGTTCAATTATCTTTACAAACTGAAGCAGCAGTTTGCCATTGTTCTTTATTCCTAGACTTCTAAAACAAATATATAATTTAATGACTAATATAGCACTCAGAATAAGAGAATAACTCTATACGAGTTTTTGAAAGATTGCTACATATTTATTTTAATTGAAAATACTTCTTTTAATTAGTTTTTAAGAATTATCAATATTGTTCAAATTAATTATTTGTTGTGAATATAATATAAAAATATGTTTAAACACCTGTGTTCATTATTTCATTCAAAGTCTGATGCACTGGACTGGCTAATATATTATTAATGCCCCATACACAGTTTTGTCTAAATCCTTTTGATTGTCCAAGTAATGGTATTTTGATCAACTGAAGCCTACATAGTCTATATGCCATTAATTAGTAAGGAATGAGAATCTGAGAGAAGGTAATGGATTATTGTCAGATTCACTCACATTTTCCTTTCCCAAAATCACACAAGATTTCCTTAGTCATCTTCCTTGATATACTACTCTTATGAGTAATGCATGAAATGTATTATCATAGATGTCAGCTTACTTCTGAAAGGAAAGTCCAATTGATTAACATATTTTGACCTCCATTCAGAAACACTACAATAATAAAACAAAGCAAAGTGAGCATGCTTGTACTGAGGATGCTGTTTAAAGTATTTTATTTTTCTCTCTGACAACATAGTATACAGAGACATACAAAAAGATACATTATTACGTATAAGAAACAAAAAGTGTGCCCTAAGTGATACGTATGTTATGAACACATTATGATTTCCATTTTAGAAATAAAGATAACAGTAGGTGAATAATTGTCCAGTATCACAGAATCACATAATTACTAAGTAGCAAAATTCAGGTTCAAATTTAATAAATATAACAAATAAATTCCTGTTCTTAACTAAATGTTATGGTTTATATTCCTATGGCCCTGCCATCTTTCATGTAATCATGGCATGGATGTGGCTGAGTCTAGCACTCATGACTGGTTTGCTGTCTGGTGCTGGGATTGGTGGGTGAGTGTTGCACCCACAAAGGGGAGGAGTCAGAATACAGTGCAAGGGTGGGAAGAAAGCGTGTCTTCTCTCTCTTGCCTGGTTTGTGCATTGCTGTTTGCGGTCACCATGAACATCCGGCTCTCAGCCATACCATCCTGCCTTGCAGTCAGCTGAGTATGGGCTGAAACCCCCAAGGACTGCAAGAGATAAAAATTTCCTTCCTTCATTTTGGCCATCAGGTGTTTGGTCTCAACAATGAGAGTAAAGTAAGTAAAACACTAAAATATTGTCAACCATGAAAATAATTCAAGTTCAAAGAGAAGAAATGATAGACCATCTGCTAAAGAAAATAAGTGCATAAAGGCTAAGAGTTTTCAAATATGGAAGAAGGACAATAAATAGCTCATTTTATGATGACTTTAAGTGCAGTCTGATAAGCACAAATAAAACCTCAACGAAGTATATGGCACTAAGGACTAAAGAAAAGAAAGTACTAGAAGGTTAATAAAATTGAACATAATATTTTCAAAGATGGCATAAAGAACCTGAGGCTTGATTACTCAAATATAGAATGAAATGTATACAGTATTACTAGAATGTCATTAATATGCTGAAAAAAGTAACTGCTTTCGTAGTATAACATAATAGTAAGGGGAAAAAATGAAAGAAAAAACATCAACATTAAGGATTTAAAATGCACTTCCACATAAAATGGAATTAGTAACACTAGCCATGAGACAGCATGAATCATTGAATAATAATACTAAAGGAGACTTTAGGAGGAAAGGAATTACTGCATATACAAATGAATATTCTTAAGGAAGAAAGGGTTAACCTGTCAAAGAGGTAAACAAGTTAATACATATCAAACTAATAACAGAGATTTCACATGCAACTTTTCCCCAAAAGTTGATGCAAAAAGGTGAAAAAGAAAAACTGGCAGTTTAAAGTAGATATTTCTAATGCCCTGTTTCTCAGTAATTTAAAACATAAGACTCAAGTAAAAAAATTCTTTGATGAATAAAATATGAACTTGACAGTACAGATTAGGTTAACAGTGATGAACATTCCATTCAACATAGCACATTAACCAAAGTATTTTGTGTATTGTGCCAAAAATAAAGTTTAAAGAATAGTTACACTTGAATATACATAATTTAAAAATTTTGGTACAATGTCAAATTCTTAGAAAAATAAAATGCAAAAACCAATATCAAAAGATATATAAAAATTTAAAATGATGCACTAAATTAAGCATTAACTGAAAATGTCTCTCAAAATCCACACTTAAATGAAGGAACACATTCAAATATTGATCAAGATTTTCATTAAATTATAAAAAATGGAAATAAATGAAGCAAAACTTACTTCATAATGAAGACAATCTAATGTGTATATTACATGTTATAAAATACTTGCAGAATATTACCAGCATAAATCTCATGAATAGGGGTGTAAAATAATGAATAAAAATCTTTCAGATCAAATTTAACATTATTAATTTTTATTAATGTTAGTACTGGGTATATTTCAATGTAAAATTATATAAACAATTGAGTCAGTCAGTATCACTTCCTACTTTTTCACAATGTGTATAAGGGCTGATAAAAATAAGATGAATAGTTAAATTCTTAAAAATGTATTGTGGTAAAGGAAACATTGCCATTAGTCATGGTCAAAATCCTCCCCCTCATTTTGATAACACTTATCCCATAATCCTTGCCATGTTCTTAAGCAGGTCTGGAAGTCCTCCTTGGTGAGTGTCTTCAGTTGTGTTATCATAGCTGCCTCAATATCTTGAGTTCATTCAAACTTTCACTTTGAGACCTTGGGGAAGACCTGGATGTTACATAATGTCAGATCCAGTGACTAAGTGGATGAGAGTACACTATAGTATTTTTGCAAGCCTCTTTCGGTTGGACAGCACTGAGCATTAAAGTATAAAACTTACAATAGCAAGTTTTATACAAGGCAGCCTAGCTTATCTTCCTGAGTAAAAGCAAATAAATTTAAGTAATACAGAAATATGTACTATAGAGAATGGAATTAATAAACTAAACTTTGTAAATTTAGGAATGTGCTTTAATCAAAATCATTTTTAAAGAGGTAAAAAAAATTGTTAAACTGGTAAAAGAAATCTGTACCATATACAAAAACCTATTGTAGGACTAGGGATGTAGTTCAGTGGTAGAGTGCTTGTCTGGCATACATAAGGTCCTGACTTCAATCGACAGTAATTTAAAAAAAAAAAAAGTCAAATGTATGAAAATTCTTGAACTCACTAAGAAAAATAGAAATATGTGCAAAAGTCTTGAACATCTTCCTTACCCCTCAAAAAGTCAGGTATAATAAATACTAAAAAATGCTCATCCTTTAATTCTTAAGGAAATGTAAAATAAAACTATATTGTGATATAAATATATTCCAACAAGAATGTTGAAATGCAAAATGTCTTACAATTTGAAGTGTTGGAAAGAGTATGGAACAAGGAAACTTATATGGCGCTCATGAACATTTTGCTTATAAAAATCGTATTACCAAACTGTTTAACACTATTTGATTAAAATTTAGTAAAAAGATGTAAAGCATATCTTGTACATATTTCGAATACCCGCAATGAATGTAAACATTTTATGTCATGAACTGAACCAAAAATAATAAAAGAATGAAGTTGGGAAAAGGGGATTTAGAGACAAAGGGAGAGAGAGAGGTTGGTAGGAAGGAAAATAAATGGGTATAAAAAAGAATCAAGTTGTACTGTGTACATGCACCTAGTTCAGAAGATGAATGTAAACTTTGTGTATTGCACATATGTACTAATAAAACAAGTTAAACCAGCCAATATCCTAAGAACCATAAATTCCTTTCCTGTATATAAATTTAATGCTATGAATGAAAATGATCATAGCAACTTTCTTCAAAATAGTATAATAGACAAAAGCTGGAAACATTCATTAACAGGAAAATACATAAATGTTTTATTCATGTAACAGAGTATTGTACAGCAAAGGGAACAATAAAATTGTTACATCCTACAACATGGATAATTCATACACATTGTTAAAAAATAAGGTAAAAAATAAAAGAATATAGTGCATGAATTCTATTTATAAAAATTGTAAAGTTAGTGGAATGAATCTATGATGCTACATCTGTTTGGAAGTTAAAATGATAGGATATACTTCTGAGAGGGGAAGGAGTATGTTAAAAGCATTTACAATGGTCCATTTCTTTTCCTTGATTTTATGTATTCCCCATGTTTACTTGGTATGAATTCATTGGATTGTAAACAAAATTTGTATACTCTCTAATGTGCATATTTTATAACATTAAAAATTTATATGAAAGAAATCTTCCTCAGAGGTAAGTTTGTAAATATTTGTATGGTTTTGTGTCTTACTCCAGGCATTTTTGTGACCATTTAATAAAAAATAAATTTTTGTTATATAGTTTTGAAGACTTGAGTTATCTTTATTTGAGTATCCTATTTATCCACAACAATATATCTACATTTATGTAAATTACATTTCTTGTCATGAATTAGCTTCTAATTCATTAGTACCTGACTGGCATACTTTCAAAGTTTTACTTTGATATATATTTATCTTTATGTTTTGTTGTACCTCTTTTACACAGAATATAATTTATTTATTTAAATACAACTTTCTACTTCCAATTATCACTATATGAATCATTTCCCTTATATGATAATAGTAGAACTACGACTATTTAAACTCCTTTATTTTTATAGTTTCTTTACAGGTTCCTGCAGTTAATTATAGGTGCAATCTTGTCGAGATTCTCTTATATCATTTTTGGCATTTTTTGTATGCCTTTGGGTTCTGTATACCCGAAGCTTGTTTGGAGATTATATTCAGGCAGCAGCAGACTCTGATTGCTAGTGAAGGATCAAAAGTACCCTGCAAAGTCCTGAAAGATTCAGTTGAAGGTATCCTTGGCAAGACTTTACTTGGAATTATATCGTGTCTTAATTTCCCCTCTTGTCTTGTTTTTCTCTATCACATATGTTTTATTGTGTGAAAAAATAGGTACACAAAGAAATAAATCACAAGACCTACTTCCAAAGAAGTGCAAGAGACAATTATTTATGCATGCTCTCATTTCTTGCTCTCCTACCT
This sequence comes from Dasyprocta punctata, assembly GCA_004363535.1. Taxonomy (NCBI): domain Eukaryota; kingdom Metazoa; phylum Chordata; class Mammalia; order Rodentia; family Dasyproctidae; genus Dasyprocta; species Dasyprocta punctata. The sequence goes on from RJWM01006719.1 coordinate 27,410, forward strand.
TTTTTTTTTTTTTTTGGAAGGTATTTTTGTTTTTCTTTGTTTTCTTTCTGTTGTTGCTTTTCTTTTAAAATCAATTTTTCTGTTTCTTTATTTTGAAAATGATGTACTCTTTTTCATTGTTGTTAATAGTAAATTACAATTTTTAATTTATATTCAATCTGAAAAATTGTAAAATTAAAGCATGTTTTGGCTCTATCCATATCTCATAAAAATTGACATTAGATAATACAATATTAACATTATATTCCCAGTTTAAAATAGATTAATTTTCTTAATTTTATTTTATTTTTACTGCATCTAAGTAGATAACAATAAAGCATTCATCTTTGAAAGCATTAACATTTGAATTTATGATGATGCTTTTCAGTTTATTTCATCAGTAATGCTTACCGAGGAAAAATGTTGCATCTTTTTAAGAGGCAGTTTTTGTTTTTTAAACTTAAACTTATCCTTTCAAATAAGCTTTAAAAGGCAATTTTATCACTGCTGTCTCTATCATTTTCCTTTACCAGCTGATCTACTTTGTTTTCTAGTCTAATTTCTGACAAAGGAAATAGATCTTAGTGTTACAGGAAAACTGAGTTAGACAAAAATATTATAGGCAGTCAGACAGGGCTAGGTCCTCAAAGGAGCCAGTGCAGAAGTTCAGATACCTTGTAACCTCTGAGGAGACAGGGGCCTCCTGCTGTGGACCAGATATCAAAACAAAAAGTAGAACAAATATAACCACATCCTAAGGGTCAAGAGTCTAAATATTTCTCTATCACCCTGAGGAAGTCAGGAGTCAGCATCCCAACCCCTACAAGAAGAGTCACTGCTGTTAAGCATCTCCGCTTACTACGTGACTTCTTTCCTCGTTTGTCCTTGATTTAATCAATTTTACCTGAGCAATTAATCTTATTGGTTAACTGTAGTAATGTCCCACCTTATGCCCACCTTGCAGGTTCCCATTTTCCCCGCTTTGGACCTGTCTAACCTCATGGTTTTATTGTATAAAAAGTCCCTAAAAATGACAGAGTCCTTGGCAACCCGCTCGGGCCCCCTTCTGTCCCTCACACAGAAGCTTTCTTTCTCTCAATAAATATATTCTGCTCTTACCCTCCGTTGTTCCTAAAATTCATTCTTCGATTTTAGAGAACACAAACTCGCACCAGATGTATGGTAGGTTGGGAGTTTCATTCCCCCATATCATTTAGAGGTCTGGGATCATTTTTCCTATGTCATTAGGACCGTAAGTTTTATGACATCTGATACGAAAGCCTGAGCATATGTAAAGGTTATATGTTGACTTTTTGCAACCAACTGATACCTAACACATTTGATTGTGGAGGCCTGCAAATGAACTAGGATTAGTAAGGTGAGAATATCTTTTTAATAATTGAGCAACTCTACCATCATTTTCTGTTTCTCTTGAAGAGATTTTTTTCTTTTTTGCAATTGTGTACATATAAGGGTAATCTATTTTTTTTTTTTTTTTTAACTAGGAGTTGAACTCAGGACCTTGGTCTTGCCAGGCAGGCATCATGCTGCTGAGCTAAATTCCTGGCCACAGAAGGGTAATTTTAAATTGGTCTTTGTGATAAGAAAGATTTATCTAGGTGTGAAATTATCAGCTGTGTTCTCACTTGGGACAGAATTCTCAAGAAGGCTCACCGTGTCTTTGTCACTATTTTGACAAAATTTACCAGTCTGCACTCTTGCCATTGGTGCTTCTTCACAGCACCCAAAATTAAAAACTATAAAATCGAAATGTAGGAGAGAAGGTTGAGGAGAGGGAACCAATCAAGCACGGAACAAATCACGTATGAATTACTAGTCCATTCTCATTCTAAAAGGAGTTGTAAGTTGTTTGGAAAGAAATAAACTGAGTTAGTGACAAGATCCTAAGTCATTTAATGGCAAGATCCTAAGTCATTCAAATGTGTGCATCTCCTTCATTGAATTTGTGAAGCTACTGAGACTACTTTGCAAAGTCTACAGATTGCAGTCTCCTAGGTAAAACATTACTTTTTAAATGAATATGAACATTTGCCTCAGTTTTCACCTAAGGTTTCTGATTGAATGAGATCCCATCTCCATGACAGGTTTCACCGTTGTGTATAACTTGCTCCAACAGTGTTCTAGGAGTCATCTTACCTCCAAACTCACAGAAGCTCAAGAATGTGAACATATAAATGAATAAAATCTAATGTAAGAATTTTAATTTTAAATGTTCAAATCTAAGAAGGCATTATTTTGTTTAACTCATGAATATGCCTTACGAAAATCATTTTTGACAAAAAGAAGGGCTTTCCTCTTCATATTTCTTATTAGGTAAATGCACTGATGATAAACCACAACAACTGATACAATGACTTCTGTTTTCTGCATAACAAAGTTCTTCAGCTCTCCTTTTAATCATTACCATATGTAAAGGTTTGTTTTATTTCACTTCAGTGATTCAAAGTCTAGTCTCAAAAAAGATAGAGTATCTTGTAATCAAATCAGCATGTGAGTTTTGAAATGCAGGACTTTAATAGAATTTATTTATGTAGAATACTAAGCAGGGCATAGATTACATATTAAGTTCAAAAGAGCAATTCAAACATCTGCAGCAGCAACACTGCTATTAAAAACTCACCATAAATGGAAAAGTGATCCCACTTGTTAAATAAAACATGCACGACAGAAAACTCACAATCATTTTGTCATCACTTTCAAAGAAGATATGTTTATACCAAATGCAGCATTGTTTTAGGTCACATAAAGGAAATCTGATTTCTCTTAGTGTTACCACTTATCATTATGTTGTATTAATTATATACTATACAATAAACTGAATACTTTTTGATCATATATATTATTTAAAATGAGTGATATTTACCTACTAAGCAGAAAGGATAAATGTTAATAAAAGTAAAATGTTCCCTGAATGTCATTTTTGTTGGTTTTAATTACAATTTGCACTGCATTTTGGGAATTTTTGAGTTAAATGAGTGCAATTCTCCTTCTTTAACAAGAGAGGTGACCTCAGCCTTCACTAAGTGCTTGGAGGAAACATTTAGCACAGCAAAATTACAAGAGCATCCCAGGAGAAAATGAACTGCCATTGATACCAGTGCCCTTTATAGAACAGGAACTTCAAAACACATTTTTTACCTTAGTAAAAGAATGAAGATAGAACTGATTAACTCCAAACTAATCAAAAGACTTGGCCAAAACATTAAGTGGGATAATACCAAGGCTTTTGTTTTAAACAAAAGTAATCAAGGATCTGTACTATGCTAGTGACTTTTATCATAAGAGTTACAAATGTCTGTACACTTACTCAAAGGTTTTACTTCAAGATATAAGTTGTCCTTACCTCTATTGTACTATGTACTTGCCTTCTACAATAATAGTGTTGTAGAATTCTAAAATCCAAAGATTTTTTCGAGAAGTTCTCAAGTACACATTTCAGAGAGTGAAAAAGATTTTAAGTAAAAACATCTAGAATAGAAAAAGAGCTAAGTTTAACACAATTTATATATTCATGTCTGCCAATTTAGAAAGACTGCATGAAAAAGATTAATCAAATTTAGCATCAAAAATAAATTGAGCTGGGCATGGTGGTGCATTCCTGTAATGCTAGTACTCCAGAGGTTGAGGTAGGAGGATCTCCATGTGTTCAAGGCCAGCCTTGGATACATAGTGAGTTCAAGGTCACCTGAACTGCATAGCGAGACCTTGTCAAAATAAATAAATAATAAATAGAATTAGTGCTGAAAGTCCTCTGGAATTCATATTATAAAGAGTATTATCTTTAGAATGGACCATTGAATTTACAGCACATTTTTTTTTCTGAATACCATCAAAATGCTTAATGTTTATATCACAATCTCACATAAGTAAATATGAAATGATTAAAAAATGAAAACAAAGTTCATGACACTCTTTTAGTTTCCTTGCTGCTTAACAATGGGCATTGTTATTCCAACTCTTGTGTTCACATAGTACTAATCTACTTGAATTAATTTAATAAAATTTTCACAAGTTTCCCCAAACCTGTGTGGAGCTTGACGTATACCCCAAAATCAGAATTCCTGCTTTGCAACTTTCCCATTTTAAACCACATTCTCATATAATCTTTTCCAGTAAAAGCAAATTTAATTGCAAAGCAGGAGTTCGGATTTGACTGTACTTGTCAGTTCTGTGAGGTTCTTTATTAAATGCATCAAATTCACTTATATGAGATTGTACATGCAGTGTGTCATAATACTTCAAAATGAGACAGAAACCAGGATCTGATCTTCACTAAATTGTACTCCCAAGTCCCAGTAGCATTTTTCATCTTTTTCAGTTTCTGTGCATCTCCATCCAAATGCTATTAATTGCATTTTTCCTTTATCTCTGTTAGCTAGAGAAAAGAAAAAACTATTTAACTCATTCCCAGGCACAAATTGTGAAAAACTGAATTGTTTTGGCTGAGGTTAGAAAAGGTGAAATGCACTTTGCAGATTTCTATTTTGTTATTTCTTTTTTTTTATGTGTTTCAAAGTTACTGTTTTTATTTCTTTAGTTTCCTAAAGTGTAAGCTTATATTATGGACCTTAGATCTTTATCTTTCCCAAAGCACATATTTAATAGTATAAATTTCCCTCTAAGCATTGTCTTCAGATTTCCCAAATTTTGATATTTTGATTTTGTCGCAGTTAGTTCAAAATAATTTAAAATTTTCTCTGGAGTCTTCTTTTATTCATGTGCTAGTTAGTGATATACTATTTAGACTCCAAATATTTATAGATTTGCAAGTTATCTTTTTGCAATTGATTTCATATTTAGTTTCACTTTAATCTGAAAGGATGCTTTGCATGCCTTTCTTTTAAATGTTTTAAATATATTTTATGGCCTATGATGTGATTGCTCCCTGTGAACTTGAGAAATGTGTATGATTGTTAGCTGAAATGTTACCAGTGGCAGTTGGAGGTATTGGTTTAATAATGGTACTTGACAGCAATGTTCTACTGACTTTCTATTTAAGTAAACTGTCAATTTCTAAGAGATGTTCTCCTCTTTCAAATAATGGTGGTGGATTTGTAAGTTTCTCCTAGATTTATTTCATTTGTTGTCATGCCTTTTGGTACTTTGCTATTAGATTCATGTAACATTAAGATTTTTATATGTTATTGGAAAATGACCACCTTATTGTGATACAGTGTGTATCTTTATCTCTAATAATTTTTCCTACTCTAGAGTTTGCTTTGTCTGAAATTTATGTAATAACCCCAGTTTTCTTTCTATTGGCATTGACATAGTTTATCTCTTCTCTTCATTTTATTTTTAATCTATCTGAGCCTTTAGTTTAAAGTCAATTCCATGAAACGATACACAGTTATGTGTACAAGCGCCTATGTGCTTGTTTTTGTGTTTGTGTATTTAGTTAATTCTCTAGTCCTTTGTTTTATATATCTCAAAATTCCTTACCTACTAGTATGATCACCTTCTTTTTTTATTTTCAATATCTTTACTCTGTCTTTATAAACGTAGTTGCATAAGATGCAGTTTGCAACGATATGCCTCATACATTTGGGAAAAACCAACCCAATTATTGTGTAACAGTGATGCTAATATTTAAAATAAGCCCAATGACCAATGTAATTATGATCATAATTTTTATCCATCCCACATTTAATCTAATAGCAATTTTTTTATTTCTTTTAGTCTGGAAACATGCTTTATTTAAAAAGTAAACTATAAAAATAAATACTTTTGATAGCAACTTTCAGCTATGTGAATAATGAGGTTAATCATGTACTCTATAGTGCAGTAAAAGTCCATAGTAAATTTAATGATAATGCAGTTGATATAATGCAACTATAAATAAATATAGGAAAGAATACTCAGATTCGGAATATAAGTTGATAGTCATAGTAAGAGAGTGTTATTATGAATATATTATTATCTATGAATATTGAAATTGGGACCCTACAGAGCAGCATAGATGATCTTGACAAAAATATATGCATGTAAGAAAAAATTCACATTTTGGAAAAGGACAAATACTAAGGAAAACAAATTTAAACATTAGAAATCCAACAGAATCAGAAAAATAAGCACAAATGTATAAAAAAGTTATGTGCAATATAGCATTCTAGACATAGCTCTTTTCAAATGATCATAAATCAAATATTAAGAGGGAGCTCAGACTGTTTAAGAGGAGTATATGGCAGACTGGTTACAAGTTTGGGATACATGTCAAATAAGAAAGAAAAGAAAGACAATTTTACACATAGTTAACTGTATGAACAGGTCTGCTTCTGAGAAATGGTATTAACTTGACAGGAGTGCTTATCATCCTGCAAATAGATTGCCCAGAAAACAAAGGGTTTCTATTAGGCCACTGCTGGTTCTAAACTTCCAAGCAAGAAGCTGAAATTGCATTTGCAGTTTTCCCCAGAGCATTTCTTACTCCTCTCACTTTGGTCTGGGCTGCACTGACAGTGAGATTCTGCACAGTTATTTGCTTTATGAAAAGCTCAAAGAGGGTAATTGAGTACAAGGAGAGAAAAGAATTCACTTCAAGGTCATGTTCAAACTATTTAAAATTGAATTCCACCAATAAGAAATCTGCTGGCTTGAAGTTAAGTGGAACTAAGCAAAATAAATGTGCTCTGTGAAGTAAATGGTGGAACTCTATATTGCCACTGGAATTTCAGGAAAGAATAGTTGATACATAGAGGCTAATAATAGGAACTGTTTTATGTAGTCTAAACAACAGTGTGTAAAATGTTCCAACCGGAGTAAGAATTGAGAGAAAGTATATATCCAGTTGTCAATAAAAATAGTCAACTATGGTATACTGATAGATTCCTTGCACACAAAAGAGTCATCTCTGGGAGGTTCTATATCACACCTTTTAGATAGTCCATAATATCTTTAGTTGATAGATGCCCTACCACAAGCATACTATTCTTTTCAGCTAAAGTTCCTACCAATTTAAGAATGAAGAATAAATTTTATAATTCTGGAAATGAGTACTGTTAATTGTGGGCATTTAATCGAGAGTAAAACACTACATTGAAGCATGCCTGTTCTAAACTTCCAGTGAACACTTAACTTGTCATAATTGATTTCCATGACCTAAAGTTAATTTCCTGACAAGTAATCAAAATGATTCAACATCATTTATTCTCTATACTTTTGATTATTGAACATTTTCAAATTTAATGATTTTTGCCCTTTGCTAGAACCTAAATATGTCAAAATTATTTATCTTACATAATGCATGATACTATGTGTTATGTTTTTGGAACATAAACACAAATAAAATAGTGCTAGAAGAAAAACTTCTACAATTAGAAAAAGGCAACTATCCAAACAAAAGTCAGTAGAATTTCCTTAAAAAAATAAACAGTTCACTAAGAGGACAGACTGTGGAACCCTTGCAAGAAGTAGATACGGAACATTTATTATGAAAAACTTATCAGTGGGTTCACATTAAGTAAAATAACCTCAAGTGTACTAGTGTCACGCTGAGCAGATTGAAGTAGTAGAGGTGAGAAGGACATTTTTTCTATCACACTCAAAGCAGTACCATTGAGGCTAACAGGTGTCTGATACTTTGGCTTCATTACTACATTGAAAAAATGGTAAAGCTAACACAAATATCACTGATGTTCAACTTGCTTCACAGACCTTTTGCTGTAATACATTCACTGAGGTCAGTGCCACGTACATGTCCTCACACACATGTGCGTAAATTGTGCTGTGCAGGTTTGGAACTCAATTATATTAACAAACTTTCATTTGCTACAGTTGAGGAGTTTAAATTATTTTAAGTTAGAAAGTTAAATTCCTTAACATGGAAGCATTTTCAACTTCATTAAATTCAGTATGCATTATTGGCATGCAAGCCTGACTAAAGATTAATAGAATTTAGCTCATCAGGACAGTCAATTTTGTAATAGTTCTAATCTTCAACAAAAGGATGTACAAATATCCACATAGATAGATATATAAAAAAATGAAATGTGAGGATATGATTTGACTTATTCTATAGTTGTATGGATGGTGTTTATTTTGTTCTAATTGAAGATAATATTGAAATTGTTAGCCTGATTTGATCAAAGTAGTGAGGAATGAAATGACAATTAACAACTTAGAAGACTGTCAATGAAACACTAACCTGTCCAGCTCATTTTTAGCAATGTGCATAGATTTGGTGATAGATTTATAGGAACATTATTTTAAGGTTAAAACTGCTTTTATGCAGCATATTTGGATGAACTAAAAGGAGAAATATTCTTCATTATTTTTTGCACTATTAATGAGCTGAGTGCCACATTAGCTGTGAAATTCTTCCTTTCCCTCCATAAAGAAGGTTGAGAATAAAATTTTTCAAGGTATGCATTTCATTTTCATGAGAAGTAAAACGCTAATAGCTCCATAAATGTATATATTTCCCCTGTGTAAATTACAATAATCAAAGAAAAAAAGGAAGTTAAAAAAAGTCATTTTTTTATTCTCTTGCTTTTCTTACCAGTGTATGGACACAAGTTTATACTTATATTAGTAAGCTTTATGAGTAATGTTTTCTGATAAAGCCTGAAAGAAAATTTCACTACTTCTTTAATTTTAGTCAAAAATCACAATTTTTTTTGTATCTATGATTCCCTAAAAGCATCTCTCTAATTTAAGAAGTAAGTATTATGTGCAGTTGAGAATCTAATTCAATGTAACACACGACATGTCTTTTCCAAAATCAACCAAGTGGAATGAAATGCCTGTAATAGTAGGATATTTTGATATTGAACACAATGAAAGCGTGATGCTCCCATAATTGCCATACAGAGTAAAAGCATATCCTGAGGAGAAAATTCTCCCTCTTAATAATTAAAAAAATGAAATGTAGCAAATCTAAGTATCTGAATAGGCCTACAGCTTTCTAGCATTATTTTCACTAAGAAAATCTCTATGTATCTCTATCTACAGAACAACAGTTGTATTTCAACAAGTTCACGGAAAAAGTCAAACAAAACCAAGCACTAGCATTTAATTGGTAACAATTTTCAGACTTGAAATCAAAGTGCTGGGCTTTTCTGTAGTAGTCTTCCTGTTTTGTGCAATTGTAAAACATAACTTTCAATCTCTGGGCATCCATGTCCTTACTTGCTGAATGGTCATTTCTGCGAGGTATGTTTGAGGGCATTTTAATATTAAAATTGTTTTTATACAAGCAATTTTCATTATGGTTAGGGATGAGTAACATGAGAGAGCAAACTGTCTGTGGATTTCTATTGAGAAGACCTGACTCCCATTTACTGTTATCTCTGGATACTGAAAGCTCCCAGGTTCCCATGCTCTCCCTACAAGAAACTTTCTACTAATAAAATAAAATAAAATGAAGATTTCAATATGGAAATTACAGACACGTTCATCTATTGTGTTCTATATGTTATGTATTAGCTTTTTCACTAAAGTAAGGGATAATTGTCCGGACAATCTAACTTTTCACAATACAAGGTCATTTAATGAAGATTAACACAATAAGATGTCTAAAAATACTAGAGTTTGTTGCTCTTATGCATTCTCTTGGGAAGTTAAAGACAAAAAAAAAAAAATCAGTTATCACCAAAAGCCAGAGGTTCGTTTAGGCACGCCAAATGAAAGGGAGTTCAAATAATTATTTTGAGTAAAGAAAATAGGTAAAATCTCAGACTAAACTATAGCATTATAACAGTTAAAATAAGATGTATCAAAAATTTAAATATATTGCTGTGAGAACATTTGACTCAATAATGATTCAATGCCATAAAGCTCATCCCAGTGTTTTTTTTTTTTTAACCCACACAAAAATAAGTTTGTTTGTACTATAACATTAAAAAACAATCTTGGCTTTTATTTTGTAGAGTAATATATTCTTAACATAGCGCTAATGTTTCATTTTCGGAAAGGGTATATTCTGTCAGGCATTATAAGTAAAGATTTGTTAAAAGAGCAAGTGAGACCATATCACATTAGCAAGTGCAGCATTGCTGAAGACTTGTTTAGTGTTTCATGTAGGAAAGGTCAACTATATTCAGTATAAATAGCATTACACAATTATAATGAATTCTGGAAGATACAATTAATTATATAGCATACAAACATTTTTTGATGATGAATGATGGCTCTTTTTTATGTTGATTTCACAGAAGTGGAATATTCATCTCTTCAGCGCGGCAATCATTAATAACCAGAAAAGTCCTCCTTCAAAATTCAAACATGCCCGTAGAATACCATAATTACTGTTAAGATTCTGTATGTGGTTTTTTGGGGGGATGTTGTTTCATATCTAATTAGTCCAGAAAGTATCATATTACATGCTACAAGAGTCTAAATAATTAAAAGTAACCAGATATAGAATAGATTCAACAATTATTGCCACAAGATAATATGTGTTTCACATGGTACATGAAGTGCTCAGCCTGGGAAGATACAGTAGCCAAAGCAGTCTTTCTAACTTTACCATGGAAATTGAAATATATTTTATCATGTAGGATTTCAAAGCTTATAAAAGATACCTATTCTGCATTAAAAATATTTACAACCATAAATCTATTAAAGTATGATATTATGAATTGCATTGATGTTCTCAATTTTATGACATGCATTACTCATTAGCTATTGATCCTGCTGAAATTTTCAATGTGCCAAAGTAGTAGTAGTGCGAAAGTGCCTGACTATAGCCAAGAGATAAACCTCAAAACAATTTAAAGAGTAAGATGTTTTATATAAGCTTTAAAACAGCAATTCACTTAGTTTCTTCCGTATTGACTAATGAGTTAGATATTTTCTTTATGCCTCTAAAACATACATAGGCATTAGGGGCTTTGTAGTTATTTCTTGCTACTACTTTTATTCTTGAGTATAACTATAGTTGCAGTCAGCCTATTCTAGATCCAGTGAATAAACAAATTTAAAGTATTAGTTTTATGCACATCATTAGGTAGCATCTGGATTTTAACTATTTCTTTCACCAAACTTTTGGGGAAGCTGAATGTAATTTTCCAAACTGTTTGACATTGTTGCTTCAGTTTAACTTTGGAGCATAATTTGTTGCAGGAAAAACATTTGCTACACAAACTCACAATTTAAATTTACTAGAATAATATTATAAAACTGAATTCTAAAAAAAATTTGGTCATAAAATTTCATTTATGTTGATTTCTGGAATTCCTGTTCTGCTCATTTCTAGTTTTCTTACTTTTCTTCTATATTTTGAACAGAAGATTGAGCAAGCCTAATTAGGCTTTGAAATATGCAGTAAAGTCAAGCATTGTTTTTTTAAACAAAGAAATTCCTACTTTGCACTATAAAATTCTTATTAGTCTATCAATTGCACTTCAGGCAGATGATTTTTTGTTCATTTTCCTGCGACTGCAATTAAAATATCTGTCGAATTATTTACTGTTTGTATGAATAATGCCTAGAGATAGGTCTTCTGTTTATTGAAAGAACAATAATAGAGTAATTTTTATGAAAATATTATTTTGAATGGCCTCTTGAAGCCTGGAAAAAATGATATTAGGTAAAAAGAAAATCTAATAAGGTATGAAATCTATAAGGTAATTTGCTAGAGAATTTATCAACAATGTTTCATTAGTTGTGACAAAGCTACCATGTTAATAATAGAGTCCTATGGGTAAGATTATATGGTAACAGTTGATCTTATTGTTAAATATTAAAATATTTCTATTAATTTGAAACTGTTACTAAACAATTTACATTTTGACATGCAAACAAACAAAAACAATAAAAAGGAGTACTGGACAACATTAAAAAGGAAACATTTTTTTCTTTTTTTTTTTTTTTTTTTTTTTTTTTTTGCGGCACCGGGAATTGAACTCACAACCTTGCACCTGTCAGGAAGGCGCTTAAGTCACTGAGCCAAACTCCCAGCTCTGGTTTTCTGAAGCTATTTGATGACTTTGGATGGAACAGTAGCCTGAGCATCACATCATGATAACCAGGAAAGGGTTTTTGATGTGAATGAAAGATGTGTGCACCTAATCCTCCTTCAACATTCAGTACAATTCACTTCATGCTGTAACATATGAAGAGGGCAGGCTTTCTACAGAAAAGTATTGATTCTCTGTTATAGGCTTTCTGAGTACCAGTATCTATTCTTCTAACATCTTCATATAACTCCTAGTTTTTCTTGGAGTTAAGCTCATGGAAACAAGAGTTCTAAAATCTACAAATTGTTTAAAAAGAAACAACTATAGTATTATAGTAGCAGTAATTTGCAATTCTTGACATTTTCAGTAATTTTATTTTAGCATTTCTAAAATTTCAAATATTTTATGAATATTTAAATATAACTTATTTGTGATTTTTTTCTGAGTAATATGATAAATGAGGGTTTTTTTAAGTGAAAGTTTCTTGACATGCACATTAGATTCAATGCAAACTAGCTTATGATGGTTAATCAATTTCAGTTTCTATAAATAAGTACAGTAAAGCCTTAGCACAGATAAAATGAGCTCGAGTAACTTTTATTGGTTAGAATATATATGCATGACATAGAAGTGCTTCTTGAAGTAATATTTGAGACAAAAACAAAAATAGTGGGTGCTATAAGTAGATATCTTAGCAAAAGTATTCTAAACAGAAAAAAGTGTAGAATATAAATGAACAGAGACTGAAAAAAAACAAAAGTCAATGTGGATGAAGAGTAGAATGCTTCTGCCATCTTTGGTAGCAATTACTAAAATTGTGAACTGGCATAAATAACCTCACTTAAGTGTTTTAATGATTTTAGGATAAAAACTGCAAAAAAAAGCAAAAATAAAAATATTTTCCACCATTAAGTAATAGGAAAGAACAAGTGACAATTATATTAGTAATAGTACAGTAGAGATTTGCTTAAATTTTATATCATATGACTCAGATGTTCTTTAATTAATATTAATTTTAAAGAATACACAAACTAAGTTGTATTTGTTTGATGATACTACATGGTACTTAGATACATGTATTTATCATGCACTGTTTACATAGTAGTGCATCTACCTATTTCTTCAAACATTCAAAATTCTTCTTTCTTTTTGGTGTATTCAGTACATTATCATTACTTAGTAAATTTTAGCTCGTGATTTTGTGAAAATTTCCACTGCAAATTAAGTTCTGAGGAAAACAATAATAATATCAGTATGCAAAGTAAAATAAATAGACATTTTACACATGTAAATTGAAAAAGTGATGAGAAATAGTGTTGATAAAAACCTGAAAGGGAACAGAGCCCTGGGAACTATGGCAGGCAGCATGTAGACACTGGAGAGCAAAAATTTCAGGGAAATGAGAGTTCCATTGGTGAATTTCTATCCATATGCGTCATGTAGCTCTGTGATCAGAAAAGTGGCCCAAAGGAAACTTCCATGGCTAATTGCCATGAACCGTATTTAATTTAATAAAGTTATAGCTGCAGTGCTCTCCAATAGGGAAATCTCCTGAGTCCACATTGCTTGAAAGGTTTGATATTCATAAAAGGTCAGCATTCTCCTGCCTGAAGATTAATTTAAAGTATCTTGAAAAACAAAAGATTTTATCAATTTAGGCACTGAATGCAATTAGTTTGACTTAGAATTAATATTTAATATTTGAATGAGTTTTGTCAATTCTTTCACTTATACTTGAAATGTTGTAAAGAACATATTAGTATTATTGAGGTGATAATGTTCAGAGGATTTCAAAGGTACCTCCTAGAATATATGATACAAAACTCATATGCTCTTTCTCCTGTTACTGTAAGCACCATTACTCTTTACCTTCACAACCATGGCTAGAACAGAGTGAGCATAAAACACTGAATAATATTATTGAAATGAATCATTGCAAGAATTATGAAGTGATTTAGATCACCTAACATATACTCATTGACAACTTAGTTTAATATAACTGCAAAATATTGTTTACATATACATGTAGATGCAGCATAAATTAAATATTGAAAAATATGATAAAACTATGTTAGCAAGTTTGCTGCATACGTATACTAGTAAAACTTTATATTTCCTGTTTATAATTTTTGGATTTTTTTCTTCTGTAATGTTACCTTCTTTTGCTGCTCACTGTGGCAGATCTTTCAAGGAAATTTGAATAATAATAGTCACGTAGCAAACAGATTTCTTTGCAAAACTGTTGGCAGTTGTATTTAAACCTTTGCAAACATATTATCAACAGACCTAGTTAAAACATGTGTTCTTAAAATGGTGTAAGTTTCAGATCTATTTATTATTTCCTAAAATCATTGATTTCAATTGAATAGATGAATAGGGCATTATGGCATGGAATCATTGGAAGAGAAAAGTTTTGGAAACAAAAGAAAAATAAGTTGTTTGCACAGAAAAAAGTTCTAGTTAAAATTGACTGCAGTTATGCATAAAAAGGGTAACTGCAGTTATATGTTAGGCAGGTAGGATGCATACTGAGGAGGCAGGTAGAGTGGATTATGTTTAATCCCATAGTCTATTATAATTTATGTGGCAGTGAAAAGCCATGCCTAACTTTGTCTCTTCTCTGTTAATGTAGGGTAGGGAGAACAAGAAAACAGAACAATTACAACCATTCTAACTATTTCTGTAGCTTGTAAGCTACAGAATACAGTTTATAATCTACCGGTTATACATTTCAAATATTGACCACTGCTAATTTTCACAAAATACCAAAGTCATTTCTAACAAAACCGTAGGTGAAAATATCATTATAATTAAATCTGATAAAATTCATATTGTCTTATCAGAATTTTGTGTACCTTCTGCAGTATTGCACAGGTTCTACTCATACTCTAGTCAACGCTGGAGGATCAAAGAGCAGGGCTACCAGTTGAGAACAGCTGTTAGCATTGGGGTTTTTGCCCTAATTTGAGAAGAGGAGAGTAGCTGTGATGGTTGATTTTGGGTGTTGACTTGACTAAGCCAGAGATGCCAAGATACTTGGTTCAACATGGTTTCCCAATGTGTCTGTGAGGTGTTTCCACAAGAGATAAGTATTTGAATTGCTAAGTTATGCCAAAACAGATGACACTCCTTGGACTGTATAGCTATCATCCTACTCATTGAGGACCTCGATAGAACAAAACATGGAGGAAGTGTAGTTTTCTGTCCTGTCCTGAGCTGTTTGAGATAAGCACAGATCTTCTCCTGACCCTGGCTGTCTGGTTGGAAGGCCTTAGAACTATACCAGTTTCCTGGTTTTCCAGCTTTGTGAATAGCAAAACATGAAACTTTTTAGCCTCTACAATCACATAAGCCAGTAAACCAATATACACATTTATTTCAACCAGATTGTTTTAATTACTATTGATAATCATAGTTTATCTGCCTTTGAATACACCCTTAAAAAAGAAAATATAAAATAAACCTACAATAATGAAAAAAAAAACTGTAGAGGGATTTCTATGAATATAAAAAAGGTTATTTCTTCAGAATAAGCTTATATGTTTGTAGTTCTTACTTTTGTATGTATGTGATGGTGTTAGTCACATTTCCATCTCTTTCACAAAATACAGGGCACATTCCACATAAAAAGAGGAAAAGTTTATTTTGTTAATAGCTTCAGAGATTTCAGTCCATGGGAACTTCATGGTGTTGTGCTTAGAGCTGTGCTGAGACAGAAACATCTCAGCAGAGTGGTGTGGTGCTAGAAAGCTGGCTACTTCATGGCAATCAGAGGCAGAGAGGGCATAAGAGGCAGAGAAAAAGGGACCTGGGGCCAGATATTCTGGCAAAGTCATTCCCCATGTTTCACCCCCTTCAGTGAGTCCCCATCTTCTGTTTCCATCACTTCCTAAGAAGGGGCTCAAATCCTGATCTCATCTGTGGAGTAATCCACTGATGAAGTGAAGAGCCTTCATGATTCAATCACTTTTTAAAAATCTACTAGCAGCCAAGCCTTCAGAGCAATGAGCCTTTGGAAAACACACTACATTCAAACCATAATAGTGAAGAAGGGAAATGGTTTAGAACTCATACAGAAGAAATTTTCATATTATGTTTCTCTTTTTTTCCATGTCTTCTGAATCTTTTTCAGAACTCAAACCCAGACAAATGAAATCTAAATACTTAATTGAAACTTTAATTTACTATGATAGCACTACATAAACACATATATTAGAAAACATGGCTTTTAGTATGAAAAGTCATGTATTTTTATTTGATATAATTCTTTTCAGAATATTTGATATCATTTCAATCATACAGTAATGAAGTATTTTTTATCATTTTAAAATGTATGACTCACAATGATCATATTTACAAAAACTTTCATGTGTGTTCAAATGTAAGTGGATCAATGATGTCTTTTTGAAAAAAATACTGGTTTTATAAGTCCATAGTTTAAATATAGTCTTTACCTAAATGATAACCACTTGGAAAGCACTGTTAATTCTGTTAGCAAAAATATAAGAGAATCTCTGAAATCAACTGCACAAGTAGTTAAGAACTAAAATTTCACTTGTGAATTTTGAAAGCTACTGACATGTGATAACCCAAAGTGACAAACATGCTTTGGTTTTACTAATGTAAGATACTCATATGCTGTCTCTGGCTGAAAGTTTAGTTAATTTCAAGTCTATGTTTGTAATTTTTTCCATCAATGTTGCAGGATATGCTTTCCTTTCTGTCTAGTCAACTTGGATCCTCTCACTTTCTGGTTTCACAAGTAATAGTTTAAAAATTTTCTAGTCTAGAAAGTATTCCCTGCATAATTTCACATTTTCAAAGTTCCATAATATACAAGACAGAGGATTAATAGCTACTGCCATTTATCACACTGCTTTAAATTCTCAAAAAATGAGAATTTAAAATCTTATAAAATGAATAAATCACAAAAATTGTGAGACAATCTTATGAATAATGAATTATATTTAAGAGTATACTTGAGACAGGTATCTCTACTTCACTGCTTAATGGTATTCTTGTCACATTACCTGAAATTGAGTCATGAAAATGAGCAGCAGGGAAAATGAGATACAAGCCTTATCTTAATCTTTTTGTAAATAAATCTTATTTAGAATGCTTTTTTATTGTTAGGTATAGAAGTCAAAAGTACACAATCTCTATCTTTATAAATATATCCAATTCACTTTCCAATATTAGCATATCCATTTGTAAATCCTTGAATACTGAAGACATAAATAACTTCTAACACTTAAAATTTTGGTGAATAGTTTTCAGCATGTTTTTCTAGCTATAGTCTTCAATCCTTGATATAGCACATAATGTAATAGCAGCAGGAATCATATATAGCTTGCAAATTTTCATAGAATATGCCCTTTAAAAAAACATTTTTAATTTTCCAACTTTAATCAACAGTGCCACCACCTGGTTACATTAATGCAGAAAAATGTTAAAATGGTTTAACTTTTACAGGTTGTTATAGTTTATATTTCACAACAAAATAACATAATTAAATGTAAGTGCTTATACTTAACAGGAAGTATTGTAAAACTTCCATTAACTTAATGCTATTTCTTTATAGTGAGTTATTATTAATTAAACAGCTTCATAAAGATTTGGTAAACCATTTTAACTCAATTTGGTGCATGCAATTCCTTATTCATTAGTGAGCACAAGTATTTTCTTTTCAGTTCAACCAATTCAAATAATACATAGATGCCAACAGTTTTTAAAAAGTCAAGAAATAATGCACAGAACATAACAGCAACAATATAATTTTCCTTCTCATTGAATTTTCCAAAAGTAAACCTTGACAAATGATCATTATGTATTCAGATGGTATTGTTTCCTCAATAAGTGGCTACGTCCTCATATTTTCATCAGTACATAATTGTTTATGAGCCATATTTATGACAATATTTAAATGTTTTTTGTTCTTTAATTAAATCTGTTGCTGCCTCTTTGTCTTCTGTTTTTCCTTGTCTTTGTGGCTAACCATTGGTCATTTGTGTTATTCTTAATGACTCTTCACCATCCCAACCAAGAAATGTGCTTGCATATTTATCTTTTCAATTGGATCTGTCTTAACTCACTTTCTTTCAGCTATGAGTAAACTAAGGTCTATTGTCTCCCAGAGCTTCCAGTATCTAGATCATCAAATTGGCCTACTTCTAGAGAAAGGACAAAGAAAAAAAAAAGTAAGCTAAACACAAGTTACTTTGAATCATTCAATACTTTAAGTGATAAGAATGAGATGGAGTTGTATATTTTCTTACACGTTTCCACTTATTTCCTAATTGGATCATCACTTGAGTGAGATAGAAAATATACAGGAACAACATATGTAGACCATCCTGTTGGAGAAGCTAAAATAGGTACTTGTTTTTAATCCATTAAGTTTCAGGATAATTTGCTACGAGAAATAGTATCTAACACAGGCACAGACTGATGACTGAATGGAGTGAGGTTCTGGCTTCTTCCTCACATCATGGCCTGCAGTGCACTAGGACCACAAGTCTCAACTGCAGGGTTGATAATTATTTCGTAGCCTACTTTAATTATTGAGAGGAAAAAGGAAAGGAGAAACACTGGATAGGTCACATTTCTTTTCCAATCTTCCTCCCATAGCCAAATACAAGATTTCAGGAGTTAATTCTTTGACAAGAAACTATCTCTTGTCATCCCAAAAACAGAGAGATCAGCTTTGTTTCAGAGAACAGTGACCAGCTTCTTATTTTCTATAACCACTTCTTTTTATCTTCATTACAACTTCATTGGCATTTTACTCCATGCCTGAAAACTTTTACCCAGGTTTTGTCACACATTCTTTTTTTCAGCAACTTATTTGTAACAAATATGTCCTTAATTATGCTTCCAGAAAGTAAAACTTTGTGTGAAATTCTCCCAAAGTTAATTTTTTTTTTTTTTTTGGTACCAGGGATCGAACTCATGACCTTGTGCTTGCCAGTCAGCTGCTTATGTTACAGAGCTAAATTCCCAGCCCTCAAACCTAATTTTTCTTATCGTTAGGCTTACTTCACAAGTGTATTTAATTCATATATGTTTAATTTATTTTTGTCATAAAAGAACTACAGAGTGTGTTAAACTTGGGTTTTCCCCTAAATATTAGTAGTATAATTTGGGGAATTTAGTTTTATGGCACTCTTGGTATGAGAATAGCGTGAACTTTGTCAAATTGTTTTGAAATACAAGCAATATAGTGTGAATAGTAAGGTTAGAATATTAGAAAATATCACATTTCAGATGGATGCCTGTACACAGAATGGCCTGAGATCTACTGAGACTGTAAGGGTGACCTAATATACTAAGTTTCGACTTAATACGAAGTTGACTATGAATAAGAGCGAGCAGCATCTCTCTGATATATAATATGTTTTTAAGAGAAGAAGGATGCATTTCATTAGTTGTTTTTTGTTTGTTTGTTTCTATGCACTGCATTGATTACATGTAAACTAAATGACTAAGGAGTGTGAAAATTAATAGCAAGAAGACTTAAATACAAAAGCAGTCACATGTCTTTTCAAATAAAGGATATTTAATTTCTCCTTAGCATCCACTGAATTACACTGAGCAAATCTATTGGTTATATGCAAATGGGAGAAAAGTCAAAGGACAGTGAGAGAAGATGATCTGAAAATGTAAAACTATGCAGGAGGAAGTACACAGCACGCAGAATATCTGAGTTCTGGATCTTGAGATTCGGAGGTTTGGTGAGTGCTAAATATAGCAAGACCAATATTTTAAAAAACTCAAAAAACTGAAGTCGAGTAAACTAACATTTTGAATGTGTGACTGTTTCACAGAAGGCAGTGTTAAAGAAATTATTATATTGCACTGAAATATGGTTCCAACAACATGAGGAAATGTTACATCCATATATGTATACAAATAGTAACTTTCCAAGTGATCCTCTTAAATTGATCTTGAAAGTTTTGTTGATTGATAAAATGCATTTTTAAAGCAGTATCTATTTAATAAAAAATACTCCAAACTACAATTTATAATTAATAGCATATCCTAAAATACTGGTTTTGAAAATTTTATCAAAGTTTTATATGTCTAGTTTTAAATATTTTATAAAAAATTCAATGTATTGATGTAAGGCTTTAAGAACACATTTTAAAATTTTATCTCAAGTTATATCTCCTACTTATTTTGGGAAATTAACTATTCTAGCATTAATCATTAATATTATATTATTCTTTGATTGCATTCTTATCATTAGTCAGATCTATTGATTTAAATAATAGCTGAGTTAATTTTTAAGTTTTTAAATACCAACTTCAAGCTCAATTTGTATAATATCAATGTTCCATTACAAAAAATTAATTCATAGCTATTTTTATCATGTAATGTGGGTCATTGGCAAAAATAATATCTCTTCTAGCTTCATAAAATTAAAGGGTTCCAAGTCATTAACATATAAAATTAATAATAAACCGTTTAACATAGTCCCTTAAGGGACACCAGATGTTTCTGGTTAATTAGAGAAGACTTGACCCTGGATGACAGTATATTTCAATCACTTTTTAAATAACCATAAACTAATCTATAGAGCTTTAACACAGTCCATAGTTACACATTACTAGGTTTAAGGAACCTTTAATGAAATGACAAAACCATGCAAAAGTGAAAACAACAAAAGTAATAGTACCATAAAAATAGAAATTGATAACCTTTTTTGTCTTTACACAAATGTTGAGTTTAGTTTTTCTGTTGCAATTACTGTTTAAAACCAAAAATCTACACACCAAATTTGAACAATGGAATTAAAGAGGCATGAAAAACTAAAAGTTAATTTTAAGTATACACATTAGAATCTTGAAATGTAGAGTACCATAAGAATAACTAGCAGAAATACTTTAAAATATTTATCACATTGTAAAGTTGAAATCACTAAATAATTAATGTTTTATCAATGTAAGTCCTGATAAGCTAAAATATTAATAACAATTGCAAAACTGTTTGAAACTTGATCACAATAAATAGAGAAGGTATACACATAACCAAGGTTATACATGACAAAGCAAAAGACTCAAAAATGAAAGAGGCGTCAAAAGAATTTGAAAAATCTAGACCACAGTTTGGCAAACCAGAGTCCATTCATCAACCCAGCCCCTCATTTGTGTGGGCTTTTGTTTGTTTACTTGTTTCATTACAATATTATCAAACACAGTCTTGTTTACATTTCATCTATGCCTGTTACTAAGCCACAAAAACAGATATGACTAATTGTGACAACCTTACATATGAAGTTTGCTAATGTTCAGTTTCTTGACTTAGAAGTTACACTTTTTGAGAGACATTGAATAAAAAGTAATACAAAATTTCCTAAGAGTATACTAACTTCTACTGAAGAAGCTGAATAAGTATGAATAATATCAAATAAGCAAATTTCCAGAAGTTTTAACATTGTCAAAAATTCAAGAAAAATAGTTTATTATTGTCTGCCAAAAACTGGATGTAATGAGCTAAGACAGAAGGTGTCTTTTATATAAATTTGAAGTAACTGATTATATAGTTATGAGAAATTTAAGAAAGTTAATCTGTAAAGTAATACTTCTTTATACAAATTCAAACCACAACAGAAAAAAACATTATAAGCCAACATGTATGTAAAAGGTATATTCTGGATAAGTAAAGATTGTCATGAGAAAATATGGCTCAAAATTACAGTTGTTGCCAGGGGTATAGCTCAACAGACAGCACCTGCCTAGCAGGTATAAGGCCCTGAGTTTGACTCCCAGTACCAAAAAACAAAAACATATTACAGCTGTTAAGTTGATTTATTATTTTAAAAGAATTTAAAAAGAGACCTATAAATTTGGAATTGCTAAGCATTGTAAAGCATAGATACAAAGATAAATATTATAATATTAGGCATAGTTATAATAGTAGGAAGATATTTAATTTTTAAATAGTGACATAGAAGTTTTATAAGTATGCAAGTGCATTACCACACCTACATCTATGGTATTTTGTTTACTTTTTCAACATTATTCCAAAGCCAAGTTAAGTGATTTTAAGGTTTGTAAATGCACCCCCTTAAATATCAAATAAACAGATGCACACACTAAGTAAATGATTTTATAATCAATACTTTTCACTGGAATTGAAAAATTATTATAATAAGAGTATATTATAAATCCTCATTATGATAGATCTCAATGTCAACTGTTTGAAATGCACTGATAAAAATATGACAAATTTAGCATTTAAACCTTATAGTGAAAGATTTCTATGTGTAACAACAAGAAAATTGGAAAAAGAAAGATACAAAAGATAAAAGCAAAACAGTATCCTTAATTAACATGAATTTTGTGTCAAATAAAGAATTCCCAACAATAATGCAGATTTAATGCTTGGTTGATTGGTTTATATTAATTCATTTCAAATGGACTTGATTACAGGAAAATGGTGAGAATTTTAGGACTGTTTTAGGTGATACTCACCAGAGTGATAACTGATCCAATAATATATAGAGAAAATTCTATTTTATGTATTTGAAAATATTTAATGTTATCCAAATGGCTTTAAAATTCATTCAAATATCATAAGCCATTTAGAAATGACTTTGGGACAAAGTCAATATGTGAAAAAGAAACAAACATAATACTGAGTCATAATTTATCCCATGACAAAGTAGATAAATATAGATATCCCATTCTAGATAAAAAAAAATTGAAAAGCATTTAATAAGAAAAGATTATTATATAAATTTAGAGATGTTACTTTTAAAACTTAAAGGCAAACCTTATCCTGGAAAACAACAATTGCATGGTGCACATCTAACAATATTAAGAACTTTTGGAAATATTAAAGGATGCAAACATTTAAATGAAAACAAAGAGGAAATTATGGAACAGAAAAATAAAAACGAGGGGCTGGGGTACAACTCAGTGGTGCAGAGCCTACCTATCAAGTGAGAGGTCCTCAGTTCGATTCCAGGTACCCACAAATATATAAATTAATCAATTAGTTAATTAAAAAATAAAAACAATGAAAATAATTGCCAAAAGTTTGTAGCAATGTTTTCTTAAAACAAAAACATTTACTATAAATTTTGTATTCATGTAAGTCCTTTTTTGTGGCCTATACTTAAAAATTGAACTTTTTTTAGTTAATTGAGAAACATCTTCAAGTTTCCTGTTGATTATTCATTTTCTTTCCAAATTCTGACTATTTCTACTTGCAAATCATTTTTTTCTCGTATCATGAAAATTGCTTCATTTTGTCAGAGTGTTGATTTGAAAGGTTATGGAATGTTATTAAACTTGTGTTGCAGTTCACTCATACCAATGACATGTGCTTCTGTTATAAGTTTTAATCAGTAAATATCAAGTAGTCTTGTTTTGCCATTTTTAGTACTAACACAATAAATGATAGTTCCTGCTGACTATATTCTATGAAGTCAGTATCTTTCTGTTTTAATTTTAGCCATTATGATAGGGTGTAACAATATTTCATTATGGTGTTTTGGAGGTGGTATTTATGTATTGAACCTTGATGCATGGCATGTAATCTGACTAGTATATAGTAAATGCAATAAATTTTCATGTGTTTCATTTGTATAGTAATCTTGACTACCTCCAATAATGGATTCAGTAGTTTTTTAAACACTACTTTGGATATAATGCATAATATGTTATATATTTATAATTTATATATTTATATGTATATGTATTAGTCAGCGTTTTACTAGAGAAACAGAACACAGGATATACAAATGTATAAGAAATTATGAAGTTGGCTTGCAATGGTCAGCCAGTCAGATGAGGAAGCATGCAGAGGATGTCTGAATGCTGGAGGCCAAAGGATTCAATCCAGTGTCTGGAGTTCACTTCAGTGTCCTGTGTAAGTCAACACCAGCAGGCCGATGGGTCTTGCAATGGAAGGGCTGAAGAGTGCACACCAGAAGACTGAAGGATTCAAGGGAGAAGCCCAAGAGCTGCGCAGGAAACCAGGAGACAAAGTCCAAATTGAAGGTCGACAGGAGTTCCTTGGAAGAATGAAATCTCATCCAGACTTTCTCCTTACCTTTCATACCATCCAGGTGATGAGCCACCCTAGGGTGGGTCTTGTACACCCAAGGGTGTAGAACTGCTAAACCCAGTTAGTTAAGCTTTTATATGTCTCAAGTTGACACAGTCAATCAGCCACTACAGTATATATCTGAGAATGATGATGGCTACACTTTAAAGTTTCTATGCCTTTTATTTCTCTCACTTTCTCTCTTTTTTTAATTTTTTTATGCTGGTGTAGAACTCAAGACCTCGCACTTGCTAGTCAAGTGTTTATGCCACTGAGCTAAATCCCCAGCCTCTTTATTTCTTTCATTTGCTTACTACCCACCTTAAGTCCCACACTGAAGAGAAATGTCAGTTCCTCATTTTTACTTGGTGTCATTTTGAGGAGCCACCACGGAACATTTCAGCATTTATCATAATGCTAGTCAAGGACTTCTAGTAAATGTTCCTTATCATACTAAGATGTCTTCCATTCCTAATTTGCTGAAAGCTTATGAAGGGTGATTTCCTTAATTTCTCTCTCAGTGGTTTTGTCTTTGGAGTAAAAGAAATGTATTGATTTTTGAGTGCTAACTTTGTATCCAGCTATACAACCAAATTTAGTTTTGAAATCTAAAAGTCTTTTGCTGGAGTTCTTGGGGTCTTCTTTATGGAGCATCATGTCATCTGCAAATAGTGATAAATTAACTTCTTCCTTTTCTATTGTTATTCATTTTATGTCTTACTCTTGTCTACTTGTTCTGGCTAATTAATGTTTCCAGAGCTATATGGAATAGGTCATGATAGAGGACATTCTTGTCTTATTCCTGATTTTAAAGTGAAAGCTTTCAGTTATTGACTGTTTAGTACTAGTTGGCTGTTGGTTTGTGATAGATAGCTTTTAAAAGATTGTGATAAAGACCATCTGTTCCAATTTTCTGTAGAGTTTTTAATACAAAAACTTTAAAAAATGAAATACTTAAGAATTAATCTAACAAAGGAAGAAAAAAACTTTATATAGAGAAGAACAGTACTCTGAAAAAATAGGTCAAAAAGGATATCAGAAAATGGAAAGATATCCCTTGCTCTTAGAAAGAATTGACACAATGAAAATAGCCATACTCTCAAAATTGTTATATATATATACAATATATATATATATATATATATATATTCAATGCCATCCCAAACAAAATATTAATAGCATGTCTTACAGAATTAGAGAAAGCAAACCTAAAATTTATTTGAAAGCAGAAAAGACTTTGAATAGCTAAAATAACTCTTGGTGACAAAGAAAAAGCAGAAGGCATTTTAATCCCTTACTCTAAATTATTCTACAAAGCTACTGTGATAAAAATGGCATGGTACTATCAAAAATAAACAAGCAAAAAACAGACCCAAGAATCATTTGAATAGATTAAAAGATGCAAAAACTACTTCAAATACACTCAGTTACTTATCTTTAACAAAGGTGCCAAACACTTTCATTGGAAGAAAGGTAACCTCTGTAAATAGTTGGTACTTTAAAAACTCACTCTTTACATGCCCAAGTCTAAAGTATACCCATGTCAGTCACTGCAGTAAACTAAAAACAAAACGGTCAAAGATCTAAATATCAAAATAAAATCACTAAATCTGCTGGAAGAGAGAATAAGTAGAAGTCTTGAAAGCATAGGTGTAGGCAAAGACTTTACAAACAAAATCCTAATTGCATGGAAAACATTACAAAAAATCAGCTACTGGGATATAATCTTATTAAAAAGTTACAGCACAACAAAAGAAGTCATCAACAGAGTGAAGAGAAAACCCACAGAGTGGCAAAAATAAAATGTTTCTACATTTTTGACAAAGGACTAATCTCTAGACCATACAAAGAACCAAAACAACAACAAAAAAAATCATTTAAAGACCTGACCCAAACATGGCCATCTGAAATGAATTCACACTTCCCAGATGAAGAGTTAGAAACAGCAAATAAATCTACGAAAAAATGTTCAACATCACTGGTAATCCAAGAGATGTAAATTAAAACAATGCTGAGATTCCATATCACTCCAAATAAAATAGCAAAAAACCAACCAGTAAAAAATGCTGCCATGGCTATGGGATAAAGAAAATCTCCACTGTTGGTGAGAGTGTAGATTGGTGCAAGTACTATGGAAATCAGTGTAGAGATTCCTCAAAAAACTAAAACTAGAAGTTTCACTTGACCCAGGTGTTCTCCTTCTTGATATGTTCCCAAAAGAATTAAAAGAATCATACCACAGTGATATACGCACATCCACGTTTATAACAGCACAGTTGGTAACAGCTGAATCGTGGAAACAGCTTAAATGCCCATCAACCAATGAATGTGCCAATAAAGTTAATTAATTTTAAAGCAGAAAGTGTTGTTATATTTCACAAAAATATTTTTCTTTATCTATTGCTATAATGTTGTGGTATTTCATCCTGTTAAAATAAATTTAAAAAATCAATTGAAACAACTTCTTGGATAGACCTTCTTGGTCACATTGTGTTTTTACCTTTTAAAAACATTGTGGGATTTAGTTTTGTTAATATTTTCTTTAGAATTTGTTCCTATGTTCACAGAAGTTACTGGCATGTCACTACAGTTTTCTATAATACCCTGGAATATATTTTCCTGTGTAATTTTCTTTCCTTGAGATATTTGGAAACATTTTTAAAATACAGAATTTACTTGATTCTTACTCATAAATTCTTGAAATATTTATTTCAGCCTCTTGTAAAACATGAGACTACTTAAAAAATCATGTTCCACATTGTTTATGCTCTATGTCTAACTTTAATATAATGGGGAAGGGTGAAAATATTTGAAAGAATATTTTGGAACCAATCTTCAATTGCACATATTTATGGTGATGATCATTTATTGGCATTTTTTCAATACAATGCAGGATACAATATAAGTGACAAAATTTCAAATGTTGTAAGATGTTTTGCAAGTTTAAGTATAAAATTATTGACTGCTTTGTGATGTTTAATTTATTGATAAAGAATAAGCAGACAACAATATTACTTAATATGGAAGAACTTTGTGTTTAAAATGTTTCAAAACCCAAATATGTCAGTAAACTTCAGTGTTCCTTCTGCTTCTGCAAACAGGCTTGGACCACAGGCACAACCTGTACCCGTTACTACTTTAGTTTGTGTATGTGTTTATAAAGTTCCACTCCCTCACAACAGACCCCCATCCTACCTGATAAATGGTATAAAAGCAGCCTCCTGTAGTAGCTCAGAGTTCAGATTTTGGAGTACACAGCTCCGATGAGCCTGCCAACATAATAAAGTTTGGTTCTCTCCACTTCTCCAATTGCCATTTGATTTTTTTGCCTCCAGCAATACTAAAAACTGCTTTAACATTACAAAATAAGAAATGTGAGTATTAAATTATGTGTTTTCTTTAGTTATGAATAAATTTTTTTAAAAATAATTTACTACTCTGTTTCATCAAACTACACTTTTTTTCACTGAGCTCTAATTTTTTTTTAAGAATAAATGGACACAGAAGGCAGAAACAAAAAGCAAAAAAGACAGACAAATGACAACAACAAATCTGATACAATAACACTGTAGGTTTACACAGTGAGATGGTTGAAATTTGGCAGTAGTTACAATATTGCATATCGTTACCTTCATAGGGGCTGTTCAGATTGACAGATATACACATGCAAAATTTATCCAATCATGAGTATTAACTTTTCTTTTTCAATAGCTAATGCATTTAGTAATATAGTCATTTTAACTGTGCTATGTATACCTATTTATAAATTTATGTGTTTTTCCTTTTCCCTTCCTTCCTTCCTCCTTTCCCCTTAGAATACTTCTTATTATCTTTAAAATAACTGCCCATATGGTCAGGTCTAATATAATCAAGCAAGATAGTTCAGAATGAAACCAATAAAGAATAAAAGAATGGTCTTAAAGAAGAAAAACAAAAAACTAAAGTGGTCAACAAGCAGCAATAACATATCTGATACTGTAACATTATAGGTTTACAAAATGAGAAGATTGGAATTTTACTCAATCCGGAATTAATTTCATGTTGCCTGTCTTCCATATGGATATGTTCTGAAAAATGCTAAACTATGGGTGGCTTATTTTTTAATTTTCCCAAAGAAAAAAATTATATAAAGACATTATATCAAAGCAATACTAACAGTAAGCAAAATTAGTGTTCCATCACTTTGGAATTGTTATTGCAGTTGCCTTCCTGGTTTCCTTAGATCTATTTTTGTTCTCGACCCAGAAAGGTAGAAGACTAAACTTTCAAAGGGCTATTTTCAACACTTCACTTCTGGCTAATACATATAAACAGATCTTTTCTTTCGTAATTCATAAATTTTCTGTGATTTGGAAATTTAACCAATTAAACTTCCAATTTTGCCATGTAACTTTTCTTTCCTTCTCAAATATTCACTATATCATACTCTACTACTCAGCTTCTATTTATTCAGGAGTTAGCCTATTTAAAATGGGTCTTCTAAAATTTTTTCCTGATTTCTTTTCAACTATATAATATCAGCAAAAAATGACCATGGTTGAAATTGTGCCTTGGGCAAATTGATTGCAAATATATAACACAAAAATCAAATAATTATTTACTCATATATTTTGTTATAGAAAATGTCAGATATTTTTGAAATGATGGTATCTAAAATTTATTTTAAGTATAGTAAAATTCATGTACAGTTGGTCAAGACATACTTCTTGACTGAATAACTGTGAAAACATACTTCTCGCGATAATGTCTTAAGATTATCTGCTTTTATTTTCTCATTTTGAGAAACTAATATCTAAAATATTACTTTTTGTATGAAAGTAAATGAATACTTCTAGAAAGCAGATCATAAACGTCATTCACTGGGGGAATATGATGATGTCTTATATATTTTAAAATAATAAGAAATAGTGTATAGTCATATAATATATATGCATATATGTGTAAATACATGCTTATGTATGTTGACAAGCAATATTCTAGAAAAAATATATCACATACACCAAAAGACCACAGAGAATTGTTCCATGTTCTATGATACTACCATTTTTTGTAGTATCTCAAAATTCGCCTTCACATATTATTTTCACATGTCCATGCTCACCCTTTCCAAGTTAATCTTTTCTTTTGGTGGCTTAAAAAATAGTACACTGTTTTTGAAAATTTGATTAATAAATGTGAACATTAGTTTGCTCATATTTCCTGTTCGTGCCAATGCATTTTCATGCTCAACCTTTTATGTCACTTTTTACAAAATTATTTACATGACTTAATACTGTAGTGGAACATAGTGTTTTGATTGGTGGCTAGAAAAGAGTATCCCTTTTTACAATATTAATATCTTTAAAACTACCCTGAATAACATTGTTATTATTAAATTCAATTTTACAAATAATCCAGTAACATGAAACACAGTTCTAATAAGGTATTCAAGCAACAATAAAAGCATAGAAATTAAGTCTTTTCTAAGCTAGAAACACAAGTTAGAATAGAGGCAACAAGTTTGTAGATATTATAGGCTATTTCAGTGTCTAAAAGTTTAGAGACAATCAACAATTTTATAGATTCAACTCTCAACACAACATAAACCTGAATTAAATGATGGTTCTGAAGAAAAAGTCAGATTGAGGGCAGTGTAAAATTGCAGTTAGATAATTGAGTAGAAATCTGTCTATTCCTTTATATCTTCATACAAGAAAACAAACATTTATGTAATGGTTAAGTAAAATTGAATAAAGTAATTTTCTGTGATGATGTTGCAATTGATGATACTTTAAGTGGGGTGAAAGAGGTAGACATCTTGCCTTTTATTGAAAAGAAAATCGGTTTGCTTTAAAACAAATAACATATCTATAAATGCAAGGCAAATTGTTTTTGAATATAAACCATGTTTCTACATTTGAATGAGTAGTAACTCCCTGAAAGATATCAAAAAAGGAAGAGTGTTTCTATCTCATCCCAGGTGTAAACATAAATATTTTATACTTGTCACCTAATTTAATGTAGTAATAATAATATTTTAATTTATGGATAATATGCTAGTCATGTACTGTCTCCTGATTTTGTAGTTCAGCTATCAACCAGGTCTGTCACAATTTGAAAACTCTGCTGAAGCTCTAGGATTTGTTTCTTATTCAACTGTTAGACCTACTTCTGATTCAGTCCCTTTTCTTTTGAATGAAGTCCTCAGTTTCTTGCTATGTACCCCTGCACGGAGCTGGTTGGTATTTTCCTAACCTGGCAGCTGACTTAATCCACAATGACATTGCTCAGAGATTGAAAGATGACAGAAACCTCAAAGTCTTTTATGACCTACCTGGATCACACCATTGTGATCTCCCTTGGTCATGACCTCTGATTTGTTTTATTAAAAATAAGCAAGTGAGCAAGTCCAGTGCACAATCACAGGAAGGAGAATTAAATTATAGTTGTTAAAGAAGTGTGGAAAGAGGAGAGAATATATTTTAAAATTATGTCAGAGAAGAATGTAGTGAATTTGCATCATCCCAGAAATAGATTCAGTGCTTACATACAGCCCGTGAAAACCAGAAGGGTTATGCTTGAGTGATTATACATGCTTGTTGAACTACTTTTTAAGAGGCTTACTAAAGGCTAATCTCTTGTCTTGTTCCATAGAAGTATTAAGCAAATCTCAAAGATTAATTATTTTGAAAATAAAATGCTGTATAGAATGTGAAATAATAGTTGATTTCAGTAGTCAAGAATCAAAAGAACTTTGTGACCAAAATGGAGTGAAAATTTGCTGATTAATATAAAACAGAAACACTTACTATATATTTAAGACATCCGATAGAATATATGTAATTCACTAGAAATATATGAAATTCAACCTTTTGCGTGCAAATGGAATCAGCTTTGTATGGATTTTTAATACATCAAGTCAGAAGATACCTACCCACCTTAGCCCTTTCTGTCCAGGTCATATTAAATATGTTTGTTGAAGTTGTAGAGTTCAAGTGATTACATATAGTTAGGAAATTAAAACAGTCAAAATCCAGGAATGTTAGTTAAATATATGGTGCATAAAATACTTCTTTGAGTAAGACTCCTCACTTTGGAAATACTGGGTAATCAGCCAAACATGAAACATTTCAGAGAAAAGAGAGGAAAGGATCACTTTCATTTGATTATGATATGTAAATTATGCATTCTAAAATCTATATTCCTTGATTGTTATGTCAAATTAAATTACTAAAGATTCACCTAAAATATAAGAGAAATTGAAAATATATCTGGGAAATACATCAAGAAAAGTGTTTCTTAAAATAACTGAATAAAAAACAGCTGTGGTTACTTACATTCTCAGGAGGGTTGCTGATGGAAAGTTTCCATGGGACAGGGCTTGAGTTAGAAGACAATGACTCAGTGCATGTTCTATGTCCATACACAAATGAGAGAAGCTTTGAATATGATATGGTTCAGACAAAATAGTAAATTCGAGGATGAGCACTTTGCATTTCACCAAAGTCTGATAATGAAATATGTTTTACAGGCCAAAGGATTCATAATATTCTCCCGATGCTAGAAATGACTCCTGTCCACAATCTCTGGTTAAATTAAAATTAAAAAACAAATGTCTACAAATATTGTGACTCCATTCTTGCTTCTGCTGAATCCTTTGACTTACCTAGTCAATTTAAATTTGTCACATTTGAATAATGAAAAGTTATTGGAAGAAATTGACACTTTAAGTTTCCCAATCAAATTTACACATATTTATAGGATATTTACTCCCCACAGAATAAATATGGATGGTTCTCATGTTGCAAATTTAATGAAATCTTAAAAACTAATAAAAGCTTCTTTTCACTCATAATTTATAGTTTTTATTTCATTTGCACCTGACTACACCTTCTGTAATGGCTGAGGCATTGTGTCAACTTGGGAACTGAGATTTTTAAAAGTTTAACTGATTCAGCAGTGGGCCAGGGTCCTCATTTTGTAAACATCCTCACCCTGTACAAAGGGAGTATATAGAGATTGTGAGGGTGGGTAGACTGCACACAATATAAGGGAGGAAAAGAGGCTTGCTCTTCCCCCTTTTTGCTCTTGCTGCTTTGCTGTCTTTCACCATCTTGATCTGTTGCCTCTCACCACGCCACTTGGAACCAGATGATTATGGACTGAAACCTTCACAAACTGTGAGCGAAACAAACCTTTCCTTCCTTAATTTTGGTTATCCAGCTTTTTTGTCTCAGCCAAGAGAGAAAAGTAACCAAGACACATTTCATAAGTGTTTGAGAATATAGGGATTCTTCTTATATTCAAAGAGATAAAGGCATGGATAATTTCACTTTTGCTCTTTCATGTCCATGTAATATATCTACCCTTTGTCTTATGTTTTAAAACTTATGTTATAAGCTTCTCACCTTACTCTGTAGACAAAGAGATCTAATTATCTTCTTCCCTCTGTCTTGCCTGACTAGTGATCATTCTGTATGGAGTACTTCATGTATTTGAGGAGACAAATTTTCTTCATAAGCATTACTGATAGCTAAATTATCCAAAAAGTCACAAAATCAGATATTTAAAATGTTTCTTTTTTTCATTTTTAGATGAAGCCGTACTTTCCTTTACAAATTTTATTTTAAAAACAACTTTTTGCTTATATTATAGACTTGAAGCCTAGGGTGTATTATATATATACACACACAATTACATATACATGGGTTTATAAATCATTTATAAACAAACACACAATTTAGGCACCAACGTCCATATTTGACCATTAAAATATACGAAGAATATACAAGAAGATGCAAGAGAAATATTTACTTCCAATAATACAGATAAATAACTCAATCTTATTGAAAGGCAAATGTGTAGGTGTTTGTGATAGCTTCCTAATGATATAGAAAAAAGACAAATCTGCTTATCTAAAGTTCTGAAATCACAAGTGAGCTTCAATATTCATATAACTTAAGTCTCATGCACTTCTGTTTCATTAGTGCTAAGGATAGCATTATATTATCTTGATACAAAAATAATACAACAAATTCTACCAAATACAATGTTTGAATGCTGGGGGGGCATAAGTATAAAATGAAATATATGCATCAAATTTTAATTAGTTGCTGAATATTTGTTATCTACCAAGTTATTCATGCATTCACCCTCTGTTTCTGTCCATCCATCCAACCATCTTCTATCTATCTATCCATCTATGTCATGACCCGCATGGCTCTTGAGGTTCCCAGGGTGACCATGAAGGGCAACAAGAAGGTGAAGAAATAAAGATGAGACACACAAAGTTGGGATCAGGTGAAATTCTCTCTATAGATAGGAGGAAAGGAATTGCCCCCTCACTGTAGGAGTGTTTATTTAGCAACACAATGTCAAGTGGTACCTCTTTTGCCTAGCAACCCTTTGCTTGGATTGTCTAGGGGCTAGGTGTTTTTCTGGACTGAAGCAACTTCTTCACGTAGCTTGCCTAGGTGCTCTTTGTTCTTAGGATAGCCATGCCCCAGCCCTGCATAATTCAGCTTCAATGACTCCCAACACATCTATGCACTGAAACTTCAAATGAAACAAAACAGACAGCTCTTAATATGAAGAACATTAGTGTTGATATCCTTAAAAGCTATAAATTAATTCTTCCTCATCCTAAAAGTCTGAGTATAAATCTCATCAATAAGGAATTAGTATATAAATCTAGAATCTATGATTGATATTCAATTGTACTCAAAATATTTTACTGCCTCAACATTTGTAACATGCATAAAATTTAAAATAGCTTACCATTAATATGTTGTATTCACATTACATGAGTTTAGTGGAGGAATTTATAAAATTTGTAAATATAATTTTGAACTTGCATGAGAAAAGTACAGGTCAGATTCATAGTCATTTTTGCAACTCTTTATAAATATCTATCTCTATTAGTTCCCTACTATGTTATGGAGTTGAAGTGTTTTGAAGTGTCAGATCCTCTGTTAATGTTCAATTTTGGATGCGTTAATACTAGGAAGCATGTCTGTGGATTTTCCAGGTTTATGTTTCCTGCATCACCTTGAAAACAGCAGTTTAATTGCCCCTGTAAAGTCATGATCAATCCGTGCAGTTAATACTGTATCCCACTTTGCCTGTTATTTTACTAGGATGTAGAGACGTGAAAGGGAAAAGTATCTGCCTAGTTTTAAATGAAAACAATTTTGCAGCTTTGAGTAAATGGCATTTCTCTTTCATGTACCTAGTACTTGAAAAAAAAAAAAAAAGAACCTCTATGTATCAGTTTGGATAACCAAGCTTTATAATCATAAGAAAGAAGCTCTTCCCACTATGTGGGCGAGGTATGATGATGAAAAAGGGGAAAAATACTGAAAAGATTTTATTCAGAACATAGTAAATATTTTGCCAGGCAGCAACAGCTCTTGTGTATTTTGTCTCCTCTCTGGTTAATGAGTTATATGAAAGTGATTTCATCAAAGAGCCTCTATGGGAAGATGAATACTGTTGTAGTAAGTGTCTATATCTTGATCGGAGACAATGTTCTCTGAATACTGTGCAAATCTAAACAGGCTTAAAAAACACTATAAATAGTTGTGAGGAAAGAAGTCCAAACTGTTGTAGTAAATTTTAAATCTAAATGGGTTTACCGAATGAGAATGACTTGCCTCATTTTCCACAGGGAAAATAATCTGTACAATAAAGTTACTACTAGATATAATTCTTTTTCATCCTGCTGGTTTCTATAACACGAATGATGGCATCTAAGACTAAGGCAATTGTGTAGCTAGAAACCATCCATTTTTAAAAATTTACCCAGTCATCAACCAGTAGGACAATATTTAGGTCATTATGTCGAGTAATCTTGAGTATTTTATTTAAAACCCATAGTTGGATATTTGGTGAGTATATAGAAGAAAAAGTTTTCACACTCAAAAAATCATAAAACATATCGCTTTCTCAAATCTCCTAAAAAAATCTCCTAATAAAATCTTTGGTTTTGCTCTTTATGTGTTTAACTGTTCAGGCAAACCATTAGCTATTGCCACAAATAAATTTTAATACCAAGGTATTTATTTTCTATCCAATAGAACATAGGTGCTTAAATTCTGTGCTTTGTGTTGATTTCTCTATTTTAGAAGCAACTAATTAAGCTCAATTAATCAAAATAGCTATCAAGCCAATAGTCATTCTTTCCTTATGACCTAACAAAAATACATGTAAATAATAGTTACATCAAATCTCTCCAACAATTTGATTGTGAATTGCCTTTCTATCACGGTTTCAATTATTGTTATTTTCATCTATTATTTATTATAGACATTTTATTTTTAAGTCAAGCTCACGTCAACTCAAATGAGAAGACACTAATACCAGAAAAAAGCAACATTCCATAATGCATGGCACAGCATTCCATCACACATAAAACTTTGAAATCTTGGCTGCATGAGCCAGGCATACTTTCTATAAAAACATATGGAAGAACTTCGAATAACTTTTATGAACACCATAGGCGATGATAAATTTATGTCTTAATTTGACTGCATAACGGTGCCCAGAATTTCATTAAGATTCACTTTCTGGTGTGTGTCTGAGAATATTTATGGAAGAGATTAATATTTGAATCAGTAGACTGGGTAAAGAACATCCACGTTCATTGGGGTAGGTAAGCATTATTCAATTGACTTCTGTCTTACACTGAAAAAATCACATTTTTAGCTGGATTGCTAGAGCTGAGGCCTTGATTTCTTGTTTTTCAGAGTGAGATTTACAACATCATATCTCATCATTCTCAGGTCCGGGAAATGTTTGTCATCTATTTCTGTTTATGTGGAGAAAGCGGACTAGTGTAAAGTAATAAAGATAAATTTATAAAGAAACAACCAAAATGCGCAAATATTTGTGTTCGTGTGTTTGTTTGTATATATAATTTCTCTATAAATTTTATGTAACTCATATATACACACAATGGTCTTTACAAGAATTAGGCATCTATCTAACTGAATTTTCTTATCTGCAAATGAGGACAATATAGTACCTGATCCATGAATCAAGAAAATTAGATAAAGTTAGTATTCAGTGTTCTCCTTGGAGTAAATACATATACAGACCACAAAATAAATGTCATTATCAATGTTAAGCAGTCATCATCTAATTGTAAAATATGAGGCTGGTTACTAGCTAAAATACAAAATGATATTTTTAAAATGATGGTTTATTCATTGTATAAGTTACCATGTAGTAATAAAACAAAATATTCAACACATATTTAATAGTTTGAGAATATTAACACTATAAAAGTAAATATATGAAAAGTAAAAAAAATTAAATATAGAACTTTTCATACACACTTTTAAGAGTATTCAAGTTTGTTTTCTTCCTTGGACTGTGAAAATTATGAGATGTTTTGCATTTTTCCTTCAAAACGTACCTGCAATACCACAGTATAAAATAACTAATTTGAAAAAATACATCAGCTGAAAATTTTACAGTTTGTATATACAAAATACATTGATTCTTTTATGTATGAAAATATAGCAATTCACAATGTATAATTTTCTGTAAAATTAGGGGTCATTCTAATTATTTGCAAAAAAAAATGTAGCATGTAGTGGGTGCTGACATTCAATAACATTCTAAAGGACAAATAAAAAACAGTAAATTTTTATAGGGGAACAACAGCTAGTGTAGAGATGGTGGAATTTTACTTATCTCCCTCAATTTTTCTTACAGAAACCTTAGGGTACTTGGAAAAATCTTGATTATTTTATGACTATCCTGAGAAATGGAATTAAATTTAAATAAATCAAAATTGCTGGTTTCAGATTGGAAGGTACACTTGTCTTCCCTTTTTCAGAGATAGGCTACGTGATTTATTTATCTCTGTGGATGCAGGAGTGTTCATGTGTCTGACACTTCACCTGTGAAGCATCTAATAGAGAAGATATGACAAACATATTTTTGCCTTCTCCTTTCTTTTCCCTTCCATTTTAGAAATTCAAGTTACCAGTCTGGTAATTTGTTTGTTTTGTTCTGTTTTGTTCTTTTGAGGCAGGATCTTGCTATGTAGTTCAGGCTAGCCTTGAACTCTATATGCAAACTCTTCGTGATCTTCTTCCTTCAGCCTCCAGAGTGCTGGAATTACAGGTGTGCACCACCACCCTGACCACCGGTCTTGTGTTTCCTCTGAACTAACTTATCTTTGATTCCACTTTGAATTTCATGCTGGAAACGTTAGCAATGCTAATCAAAGCAAAATTACTCAGCCTGATAATCTCTTCCTCTGAAAACAACATAAATGTGGGTATGAATGAAAGAATTAAGGCAGAAAAGCAGACATAAAAGTTCCTTATGATAATTTTGGTAATAGTTGAGTAAAACCTTAATAAACATGAAGTCTGGATGCTAAAATTTCCTTAACAATATCTTCTTTTTCATATTGTTGTGTTTCTGTCTTACATTTTTAATTAAATTGCCAAGAAGTATACATATTTCCTCTCTATATTTCTGTCTAACCTTCAGTTCGAGTGAGGTTTAAAAGACCAAATGGGTGAGGCAGCAAGTTCAGTGCAAAGCGAATCATGGGCAGAAAGTCAGTTGAGCTGAGACAGGTGTAATGGATCGTGACCTTGAGGAAGCAGGCACAGACAGAGGAACAATGTGATGAGAATCTGTAAAGCACAAAGTCAGCAGCATGCTATGGATACAAGCAGGGGGAAATAGGAAAACTATTTAGTAACACTCCAAGGAAGCCCTCAGTGCAGCACTTTTGTGATAACTTCTATCTTGATTTAAATTAAAACATGAAGAGTGCATCTTTTAAAGGGGCTAATTACAAATTTTTTTCTATTGACATTTCTTTTTTTCTTAGCAATAATTTCTACCAGAAACTCCTACAGAAGGGTTCTTTCCAAGCAGATTTATAAAGCTGTTTATCATGGTTTGGCCTTTGTTTCTAGTTAGCTACGAAAATTTATCCTGTATGACATTAAATGACTGAAGAGTTGAGACAATTACTCATTAAACATAGATGTTTCAAGATTTTCTCCAAGGACCAAAAAAATAAAAAATAAAAAAAATAACCTTTTCTCAGAAAGATTTGCACTTCTCTTTTATGCTTTTTATTGAAGCAGTACTACTCATGGTGGCTAAGGTTATGAGTAGAATTTATATATTTTTTCCTAATATTATAGCTTTTCAAACATTAATTTAACAGATTTAACATTATTTTAGTTAGGTAGTTCCTACCTCAGGAGGGTATGCTCTCTACAACCAAGAATTGAGTAAGATAATATACTAGATTTTTTTTCTTTGTAAAAGTGTTAAACATTAAACACAACTTATTTCAGGAACCTTGAATCAAAGTGCTATTAATTCCTACAACAATAGAAAAATTGGCCTAACTTCTTTTTTTAATGAGAAATAAAGGAAGAGAAATGTAAATAAGTAGAGAGGAAAGACCAGTGAATGGCAGTATCTTGCAATTTGAACAACTACTTTGAAGTTAACGATATGTAATACATTAACCAGTGCTAATTGCCTATTATTTTGTTTTGAAATTCTGTATCATTGTTTCTGCTTTTTTTGTTTTTAAAATAAAAAAAGAAAATCAAAGCAGTAAACAAGACGTAGTAAATAGAAATGAAGATTAGTATAACAATAGCATATACAAGGTAGCAAATGTAGGAAAAGGAAAGAAAGGCATTTCTTGCACTTGTTGTTAATGACCTCCACTATTTTTGGTGTTAATCAGAATCCTAACTTGGAACTATGCTATTGGAAGCTAACTCATTCCATCACTTAGATCTGTAAGTTCAGTGGTTCCATACAAAGTGATTGACTTAATTCTCAAATGCCTTTTCTCTGTCTCTATGGATTCCTATTCTTCCACTAGGCACAATTTTGATAAAAAAGTCAAATTTCCATTAAAATGTTTACATTCTCAATCTAATATCCTAATATTTTTCTCATCATTCTGTTTTTTTGTCATCCTCTAATTTTATCAAACTTGTTTCAGTACTTTGAAAAGCAATTACTATTATTTTTCACACAATTAAGAAAATAATGTCTTCAGAAGTTCCACATACTGGTTTATGTAATCATTCATGTTCAACAGTTTGTCATTTTAAGAACAAAATTAATTAAATCTTGCATTTTAGACCTACTTAATGATTCATACACTAATGGATCAGCACACTTAGGAGGCAATCATGTGTACTAGGGGACTTCAACGAATGTGTATGTCTCTGTTAAAATGGATTAAAAATATTTTAAAATTTTATTTTATTGGAAACTGAAGAGAACAAGAATCACAATCTCTAATTGAAGACTTATTCAGTTCTAGTTATTAATATTTTAAAAGCACAAGTTAAAAGGGAACACTGTGCAATTAAAGAGAAACATCACAGTTATTTGCAAAATTTTAGTGTCAGTATATTGTGTGGTATTTTATAAACATTTAAATATGATATATTTTGTTGACTAATAATTTTACCTTAAGGAAGTCAATATTTGCCTGCTGTTTCCCTATTAGCACATCAATTAAATAAACATTATTGATTCAACATGAAAGTATGCTTTAGTTTATAACTTGACCAACATTTTATCTCCAAGATTTGATAATGAAATTGAATAAATGTACTCAGAAGCACATGTGAAATGTGATTTTTCAACTTCAAAATGTCTTTTAATATCCATATTTATTATCAAAATGCATTTAACTGCCTAAAAACTGTGGTAGAATACAAGTCAATGAAAATATGAACTTTCCTCAGACATAAACTTTGCTTTCTCATAATCTGATCTTTCAGATACTTTATTGTTTAGTTTGAATCATTCATAATTTTTCTTTTTAATGCTTTTTCACATTTAACTAGACATGTAATTAAGTTTAAAGATGATGGTTATCTACTCTTCTTTTGCGTTGATATTCAACTGGAAACAAATTTGTTTACTAATATCCCTGAGGAAGGGAAAAATCAAGAAACTTTTTCAATAAAAATATCCAAACAACCCATACCTTCTAGTAAATGTTTTATTTTTTCCTTTTTTTTTATGTTTTCCAATGCCAACTCCCGAGAATTCATAGTAGGAAGTAATACTTATTACACACAAATCTTCCAAGGATTATCTTCCAGCATATTGTGAATGCTATTTAAAGGAAGAATCTGTAGAAGACATAATAAAAAATCTGTTTGAAAAGAGCTCCACTTTTAAATATAAAATGTTCCATAAATCACAGCACAGAGTATGTTTGGCAGTTGAATATAGCAATGGTCATGCATTTCAAGAAATGAACTTAGCAGGTCAGTATTTCAAAATTACACACACAGTGAAGATGAGAAAAGTTTTGATTCAACCACTATACATTTCTGTCTTCAGACCTGATACAGAGTCTGAAAATAATATGCTTTTAAAATTAATGTGAAAATTGAAATACATTATTTTTCAGTACTATTTAAAACATGATTTTATTGGTCACAGAAGATAAATACTAAGCAATTATTGACTTAGTGATATATAAGAAAAGAATTGAATCTGCATTATATATGACATTTAAAAAACAAAAAACTGAGTCATAATAAAGTTTACGTATATTAAAATGTACTTTTTTGCTTAAAATATGGTTTCTAAATAATAATTTTGGTTTATCAAATTGTATCAGAGAAAAAAGCATGCTGAGTAAATATGTATATTTGTGAATAAAATCTTTTTTATTTCTTTGAATTAATTGATGTATTTAAAATTGGTATAGCTTATTATTACATTAGTAGTAAAGCACTAATTTTTAATTTACTAATTTGAGAATTAATAAATTTAACTTATTTTTGATGATACACTAAATACTAAGTAATACGGACTTCTTACTAATTTTTAGAGTATATTGTTCTGCAAACAGTGCAAATGTTGATGTCTTGGCTTCTTCAAATTTAAAATGTGTGTAGTTGTTCACATTTGTTCCTGTGTCTTTTGAATATGACCATTTTTGTAGTTGAAAATTTCCTGTAGGTATGACAAGAAGCCTCAAGCTCACCATGAAATGTCCATGTCTCTGTCTAGGAATGAGAAGTTATTTAGAAAAAGTCTTGGATTATTTTTAAATGGAATAATATCTAGAAACCACTTTCTGCCCTTTGTGTGCGCTTGCTCATTGCTCAAGCATTGGATAGAGGTAAAACCGAGCATGTATGTATGCACACACTCAAACATTTGACATGAACATTTGAAATCCAAAATGAGGAGATGGGTGAAATTGAAGCCATTACATTTTGTCATTATTTTCCTATGTGGGTGCTACTTGAAATTTTATGCAGTAAAAACACATTTCACAGCCATATTTACACACCTATAAACCCAAGGAAAAGCTGTATTTTTAAACTTGTGTTGTACTGTTGTAATCTGTAGGCAATTTACAGTCACCTTTAAAGATTTATGTCATTCATGTTAAAAAGTGAAATACAATTTTTTAATTAATTGATTAATTAATTAATTTTTTGACAGTGTTGAGGTTTGAATCCAGGACCTTGGACATACTGAGCTAGGTCTCTACCTTCCAAAGTGAAATATAAGCTGCTACCCAATTGAGACCCATGAGTATTCCAAAGGAATTTTAAAAATCTAATTAATAGCTAACCTTAAATTCAGAGTTTAATATTTATGCTTGAATCATTTCCTAGATGTTAGATATCAAGAGAATGATGCATGATAAACTCCCACATAAATTTTTAAGACTACCAAAGACTTTCAAGCACACAATTGGCAAGCACTATACTGAGGTCTTGCATTTATCAAGTAATTTGTGCTTTTAAGAATTTCAGCTGCTATGTTCCCATTGTGCAGGTGAAAATTGGCAGTGATCAGCAGAGTAAAAGTGATTGAAAATTTGATTCAGTAATTAGGAGTTGTCAGGTCATCCAAAATTTTAATGATCCCTCGTTAAAATCCAAATATATACCAAAATTTAAAATAATTGACTTAGGAAAAATTTTTTGAAGAGCTGTATAAAAGCATCTTTTATTTGGTTACTGTGTCCCAAAATGGGTCAGTTAGTCAAGTAGATTCTAGAGAACACAGCCCTTCCCTCCAAAATATTCCCAAGGTGGACATTCCCCTCCCCTTGAGCTAATCAGGTATATTTAAAAAAATGTTTGGCAGCTCTGCGTTTCCCATTTGGGTGCAG
The DNA here is from genome assembly GCA_004363535.1 of Dasyprocta punctata. Classification (NCBI taxonomy): domain Eukaryota; kingdom Metazoa; phylum Chordata; class Mammalia; order Rodentia; family Dasyproctidae; genus Dasyprocta; species Dasyprocta punctata. Next base: position 69,500 of record RJWM01006719.1, read on the forward strand.
AACACGACATGCACATGGCTCCCTTATTCCTAGGGTGCAATAGCAGTGGGCATCACAGGTCTGTCATCAAGTCAGCCCAACCAAGATTTTTGCCCTACCCAAAATATGAAACCAAAAGAAGAGCAAGCAGGTTCCCTCCACTGACGTGTAGGACACGGCCCTGACATTGAAAATCTTGGTGTTAAAATTGATGTGTTATGTCCCAGCCAGCATAGTCAGTTATTATACTGCAGGAATAAATAAGAGTATCATGAAAAGGAAATCTTCATAGTTTATATGAAAAAATGGATGACAAATTTTGTTCACTTTTTCTTTTACCATAAAGCCTAGCATAAATTAATAATTTTAAAATAAAATAAGTGTTTACTGTAGTCATTGTCATGTTACACAATTTTGAGGATGAAAGTGTGCTAGTGTATGCGCAAACCTGATATAAAACTCCAATCTTGCTGTCTGAAACTGATAGATATGTTTCATTTCTTTCCCTAAGTTTGTGGAGTTTATATAATGAGCCAGGCAAAGTTGGGTACATGGAGAAAAGCACAATGCAGAAAGTGGATGTCTTAGATTTAAGGAACTTATATATTAATAGGTTAGTGATTAATTCATAAATGCATTAGCAAGAAAGTGGAGTATGATAAATTCTTCTACAAATGAAATAAATACGGTGATATAATTACAGGTAGGTGTTACATATTTAGTTATGCAAATAGAAGAAGATACAAGAAAATGTGGATCGATTAAAACTAGGTATGAAATATGATTTTATTGATGTACAAAAAGGAAGTCTCAAGTAATATTTTGGCTACTGGTTTGGCAAGAATCCACAGGCTGACATTTTAGTTACTGCAATGTAAAAGATGGGGAATTATCTGACCTGGACACTTCTGGATGCTCATTAGCCATTCGAATAACATCGGAATAAAAGTAGTTGATAGTAAGTCTAAAATTTAAAATCATTAGATGTATAAACATGCAAACCTTCAGTCAACAAAGAAATATAAATATGTAAACTGAAGTCATGATCTTCTTGTCACGTTACAAAGAGACATTTCTTCTTCCAAAGAAACAACACTGCTATGTAAATTGAAAGAAAACTAGTCAAATATTGCTAAGCTCTAAAACAACATAAATTTTTAATGTTCTAAAAACTTAATAGAAACAGAATTATTGGCACTATGGGAAAGGAAAGCTTCTTATGTGTTAGATTACACTTCTAAAGCAAGAATTGGGTAAAGGAGAAAAAGAAGATATTCAGAACCAGAGGGTCTTAGCTGGAAGGCAGACTTTCTAATTTGAATTCCAGATGAAAAAAAAAAAGGTTGCCAAATTTCCTGGGGATTAAGGAGTAGGGAGTTTATTGCCCATCCTTACAAAGATGAATTTAGCCTTATCATCTGCTGCATATGTACATAAACATAAAAAATATGCAAAATATTCAACACACATACCACACCACCTCCCCACTCCCCCATCACAATGTTCTTAATGAAAGAACAGGAAAAACAAAACAAACAAATGAAAAAAACCAGAGTAAACCAATGCAATTCACAACTAGTACATGAATGCAGTTCAAATGAAATTTACTTTATGGTCTGATGAATATTTTCAATGAATGATGTATGACATGTTTGAAAGATAAATGACAATCTTCAGAAGCTTAATTTGAATAGCCAAAAATATATCAAATAGGAAAGGGAAAACACTAGAACAAGAAGATAAAAGGCTATTACTGAAGGAAATATTGCTAATAACTTTTCCATAAATATCAAAGGTATGATTTCCCATGTTGAAGAAGTACCATTTATAATGAAACCCAAGAATGAAAACTGCAAGTACAGAACAAATTCTGTAAAGTAAAAAATATACTACATGAATTAGATAAGGAAGGCTGTGTTCAAGACTACTGCAATAAGAATCCAGAGTGTAGTATCAGAGAATGGACTCAACTCAACCGAGCCAACAGGCAGGAGACCTCTGGAGATAAGGATGACCTCTTGCAGGATTCAAGGGTAAGGCCGGCACACATGGTAAAGTCAAGCTTCTGTCTGGCCTACTGAGGTTAGAGGGAGGGACATTACCTTTCTGGATGATTATTCTTCAAAAGAAGATCTCTCAGAACGTTGCAAAAACATTCCTGGGCTGGAAAATAGGCAAAATGTTGGGGAAAGACTTGCATCTCCAAGCGGGAGAGAAACTGTGATTGTTAATTATCTAAAAGAAATCAGTCATATGGGAAATAATATTTATATTCTCACTCAAATCTGGCAGGCAGCTACATGAGCACACTATTAAAATTGGTAAGTATTTCATTTTCATAATAAATAATTACAGGGAAAGATATTTTGGAAACAGGAGTAGTTAGTTATTTAGAGACGTGTTTCTGTAAAATATTTTGGAGATATGGAGACCCAACTGGAAAGCCTGGTAGCATCAACAAGGTTGTAAGGCAAAGTTTCTACTTAATCAAATTATTCTATAATGTAAAACACGAGAAACAGCAATGGTCAACACAGCAGTCATTAGCTATGTATAAATTTTGAGAATTTATAATGTGGGTAGTATGACAAGGAACTGAAATTATCTCATATCATCTAATTTACCAAATACTGAATAACTACTATGATTTGGATCAAGATCACCCCCCAAAGACCTATATGTCAAGGACTTGCTCCTCAACTTTGGTTTATTGGATGTGATGGAAACTTTGAGCAGTGGAAACTCATGAAATGTAGGCTGTGTGCATAAATTATACAAGCAAGACTTTATTCAAGATTACTGCAATAAAAATCAAGATCCTGCTGAAGGAATATCTTTAAACCAGATGGTGGATCACAGACACTTCTTCCTCTACCTTTTTCTCATTTATTCCTAGGCCTGACTTGAACAGCTTTGCTCTGTCATGAATTTCCTGCCATAATATTGTGCTGCATCATGGTCCCAAAGTCAATTAATTATGAGTGAAATCTCCGGAAAAGCAAACATTCTCTTCCGTCTATGTGAGTCGCTATCTTGGGCACTTTTCCACAACAATGGAAAACTGACTAACACATGTGGCTAATGTCTATTTTATTGGAAAGTGAGATTTTGAAGCATATATTTTCTTGCATAATGAATACAATTATCTAAAAAAGAACATGACATGAGAGAAGGGAAAGCAATTTAAAACGTAAAGTCTTTGAGGAAAGAAATGTGAGAGACATTTAGATGTCAAGGGCAGTAGTTGTATCAAAAAGGAAATGGCTGAGCAAATACATAAGTCAAAAAACATCATAGGGGTGAAAACATGAAACCGAAAGCTGTGTGAGAGAGTATCAGTTGACAGGTTTGAGACACAGAGAAGGTCTATGGGCGTTGGCCTTAGGTATACAGCCTAGCATTCCAGTATCTATTGATTGTTTTTATTTTCTTTCCAAACTAAGAGCTATAAAATATAGTAAAAATGTATTTCAAGATGTAAATGGAGATACTTATTATATTCAAGTTTAACATGTTAATATAAACAGGAAGAGAAGAAAATAAGCAAAATATGAAGAAAAGCTAGTAAGGGAGTAGGTAGAGTTGGGAGAAGGAGAAAAAGCAAGTGAGGGACAGGGAATTTCAGGAAAAAAATGATCCCAAAAACCAAGCAATGAAAACTAGTATTGTTTTTTGCTTTGTGCTGTTATTGCTGGTCTCTGCGAATATGCTCTTTGAATGATCAGATATACCACAGGTGCCTGTTCTGATGCTTTTTCTTAGGTTAACTCACAAAACCCAGGAAATTTTGCCTAAACTATGTTCCACAACATGGTCCTTATAAACCTGACGTGTCAGCTATTCACTGACCTCTAGATACAATAGGGACTTTCTAGTCCCACTCTCCTGTTTCACTTTCGCACATTTACTCCCCTGATAGTGTTTATGAAAATCTATAACAGGGCCATTATATTTCTCTCAGAAATTTCTGAATCATTTTTCTCCTTTGTGAGAAGGAAAATATTATTAGTAATACTAAAGAAATCACCAAAAAATGTTAAATAATTTATAGAAATATATCATTTTATTCACCCTAATTTGAAATAAATGTGAATGGAAAAATATTCCCTCTTCTGGGAATCTTGTTAATTTATGCTTGTGTTATCTAAAGTTTCTTCCTGTATACATCATGCATTTGCAGGTTTTGTCTTTTTTGTTATCAGAAAAGATTTTTATTAAACATGAACCTCATTGGTCTTGGATCTCATATTAAACATGAACCTCATTGGTCTTGGATTATTGTTTGCAGAGTTGAAGTGAACATCACACAACTAAAGAAGTAATTTCTCTGCTTTTAACTTCTGTCTTTATCCAGAATTATATACATTTTCTATAACTCTTGTATAACCTTTTAAGATATTTAAAGAAATGTAGAAGGTAGCATGCATCTCTTCACATAGATATCATTTAACTTTATACAGTGAATTACTTCTCACGTAGATTTTTCAAGTTAATATTTGTATCAGTCAGGGTTTACTAGAGAAACAGATCTAACACAAGATATACAAATGCATAAGAAATTACAAGATTGGCTTGGGACATCCAAGCTGAAAGTGAAAACTGGAGCTCCTCCAAAGAACCAGATATCAGTCTTTCCTCATTTCTCTAATATTGTATGAAGGCCACCCATGCTGTGGGGTAGTAATTTACACCCACACCATCTCAATGCCCTCTTTTTGCATAGGCTGAGAATGTTTACAAAGTGAGGACCCTGAATCACTTAAACTTCTAAATTCCTCAAATTGACACAATGAACAGCACCCTAGAATCTTGAGAGCATGTCCTCTACACTCCAGGATGTGGAACTGCTGAATTATTTAGTTAAGCTTCTGGACTTCTCAGTTTGATGCAATCATCAACCATTACAATGCTTCATTTTTTACAATAGTGTTCATAATATTTTGAAATTTCTTCCTCTCCTATTCTAGTTACAAAAGCAATATCACTCTTGAAAATGCCAAGTCTCATTTAAAGAGATAATATTTTCTAGGTTATTGTCTCATCTGTGGAATTCATCATCTCTATATTTTAATAAGCAATTCATGTCAATTATTCAATATTATAAAGGAGGAATAAATGTACAAGTGATCTTGCTCACAAGCACACTTAAAATCACTTTTAAGAATGTATTGAAATGTCAATGAACATGAAATCTACTTCTCATTAAAACTGATTTTTAAACTATCAATGCATTGGAACCAGGTTAGTAGTCATAAATAAATGAATTCTTTCTTCTTGAAAGTGAATCACTGGTACATTTGAATTAGAATATTTCTTAAATGTACTCTTGTGACCTTAAGTGCTCACAGAAAATATATGAGCAATTTAATCATTTCTAAGAGAAAGTCCATTACAAAACCAAGATAGAAGCCACAAAGAACTCTATGTGAGGATAATGCAAGTCTTAAATTGAACATGAACATCCTGAAAGTAAGTAGTACAGTCAATGGAGCAATTATGTGATGTTCTCAGTTGGAATGATAATCAGGTTTCCATTTACATTCTCTGTTAGCCAGAATACAATATGTATAGTATTTACCAGTACCTTTAATTTGGTCTGAATAAGTCTCTTGATATTCTACCTCCATCTTGATTACTAGTACTTAAGTAGATATCTTCCTTAGTTTATTGTATCTATATATAAGAGAAACATCTTACATTGATAAGTACATGATATATTTTAAAATTTAATTATTTAATTACATTCTCTCTAAAGAACTGAAACAACGTATTTAACATCAACTTTTAGGCTTCTTATGTGTTCTTACAAAAATAATCTGTTTTATAGCAAACATAATTTGGATTTTATTTGAACAATTATCAAGAAGGCAAAAAATTTTAACTAGAAATCATTACAACATTTGAACTAGATGAGGATTTTTATGTAATCGTTTTCACATCCTTATCCCAGTGTCCAAAATTTTTAGAGTGCCTGGAAACATTAGATTCTCAGTAAACATTTATTCAGTGAGTAACTTTGTGTTTCTTTAAACCCAATAAAACTTAGTTGGTTAACTAACCTCAGAACATAATGAAAACAAGTTGTCACTGCAGTAATTAGTTATTTTTCTTCAGCCATACAAATACACTGAAATATAGTTTGTAAAAATTGATGTTTTATTTAAAGTCAATGTTTTTGAAAACATTTCTATTCAAATAAGTGGTAGATTTTATAGTTTACTAGAATTTTCTGATTAAATATTAAAAGATAATAAATCTAGCATATGCAAATGATATTTATCTCTTCTTAACGTGTTTCCCCCCAAAAAATAATCAGAGCAGTTTGTCCGTCAGTATTATTTAAAGAAAACTATTTTAATGGGTATTAAAAGTGCTTGAAGGTATAACCATGCCCAGCCCAGCTATGATTTGAATTTTCAATTTTTTTTTTTTTTTTTTTTTTTTTTTTTGTGGCACCGGGGATCGAATTCACAACCTTAAGCCTGCCAGACAGGCACTAAAGCCACTGAACCAAACTTTCAGTCCTTATGATTTGAATTTTCCTAAAAATTTTCTATTTCATTCTTAATTTACTTTTGATTACCTTTTCGTATAATTTTTGTTTCTGTTTTTCACACAGTGAAAGAGTCTTTTACACACCAGGGGAAGTATTTATCTCCTGATATATATGAAGGATCAAGAACATTTAATCTTAGGACTCTTAATTGCAGTCCTGTCTAATAAGTTTATGAAGTTATGATGTTCTTTCTCATTTTAGGGTTCAGATAAAAACAGAACCTTCTATTGAGAAAATAATGGTGATAATAATAACTAGATCACATTTTTTTAAAATAGCAATCAAGTAAGATATCAAGACACAGCCCCTTAATCAAAGTTTTTTTTTAGATGTAGAAACTCTTCTCATTTTTCATACTTATTATTAAATTCACACTAAGGCCCCAATTTTCCCAGATGAATCTTAGTTTAAACTTCTTTTTCCAGAAGGAGAGCAGCACACATTATCATTCTCAAAAGGTTTTCAGTGGCATAATAAATGAACAAATGTAAGTCTTATGATGAACTGGACTTCCTGTACTGTCCATATATTAAGTTCTTTTTTTCCTACATGAATAATTTGTCTCAGCATAAAATCCAGTATTCCAAGTAGTTTGCCTCTGTCTTCCACTTACTGTTAATATACGTTTATTTATCCCTGTAGGTTATGTACTGTTATCTGTATGTTAATTCAGATTATTCTGTAAAAAAGGTCTTTTATTTTTGCATTCATATTATACTTTGTTAATAAAGAGACATTTATTATACATCCACTATTAGATAATTCTCTTTCCCAATTTTTCTCACTTGAGATATTACTATCTTTTGCTTTCATTGTTAATTTTTTAATTAAATTGACAACTTTCGTCTTGTGGAGGTTTAACTGAAAATTCACAAATGTTATGAATTAATTTTGGGAAAATTAAAGAGTTAATTTTCTATGAACATAATGATTTCAATTATGGTTATTTTTGACTACCTGTAAGTAACTTTAATTCTAACATAATTGATCTTACCAACTTTAGTTATTGTCTTGGATACTTTTCTCTCATTGCTGAGACAAAATACCCTGCACCCATAATTAAGAGAGGAAAGGTTTATTTAGCTCACAGTTTGTGGAGGTTTCAGTCCATAATCAGTGGGTCCAAAGCAGGGTGGCTTGACACAGAGGCAACCCTTCAAGTGTCAGAAGACATCAAAACAACAAGAGTAAAAGGAGGGCAAAGCAAGCCTCTTTTCTTTCCTTATATCACACACAGGCCAACACCCTCCCTAGGGCAAGTGTTACACTCAAAATGTCCTTGCCCTACCTCACACAGATGTTTACAAAGTAAGGGCCCTGGCTCCTTGCTGAGTCCCTTAGTTAAACTTCTAAACTTCTCAAGTTGGCACAATATATCAACACAGCAATTATATTGTTGGATATACAATAGTTTGACTTGGATGTTTTGATCTTTCTGATTTTATATTGAGTCAATAAATAGCTTTTGTTTGTAGCAGTTGTATTGTCCAGTGCTTTCTTTGAAACATCTAGTTGGAGATACATATTATCCATGAATAGTAAACAGTTTTGCTTACATGTTTTGAATTCTCAAACCTTTATTTCTTTTGAATAAGCAACCTGTATATTGCTGAACTGAACCAATCATTTTTATTTCATTATAATAGTGTTGTAGGATTTGGTGTGAACTTAATTTCAGAAATTTACCTTCTTTCCTGATGTGGAAGAGTGTTATAACTATTTATAACTATAGTTATAACTAAGAGTGTTATAACTATAATTTTATTAATTGTTCTTCATCTAATTATTTTTAATCTCAGATATTTTCTCATATTAAATAGGTTGTTCTTTTTAATAATACAACACAATTCAAGAAATGCTTTTGATACAGGTAGAAGCTGTGAAACACCTATAAATGCTATTCATCTTGCAATGTGTACATATTTATTTTCTGAACCTCTAAGCCAGATCAAATTTGTATAACTTTTGGCAATAACAGCATGCAGACGGACATCATTATAGGGTTTCTTCATACCTCATATGGCAGACTGATACCATTGGAGCCAAATATTGACAACTGTAGAGTCAATAGGTTGACCCCACAATAAGTGAAACTCTGGTATTATTAGTATGAGTATATATAAACATTGGAAGATATGGCCTTCCTCCATTATAAAACAAGAAAGTTTTTTGTTTTACTTTGAAATACAGTTAATCATTTCTCAGTAAAGGCAGAAAGTGTCTCTACCCCATAACATGAGGGTTTGGTGTCAAGAACAATGCGAAAGTTGCATAGTCTTTGGAAGGGAGGCAAACCTCTCCTAAACCAAATGTAATTATTAGGTCCTACCAGGTCTATTAATAAATTTAATTTCAGAAATTTACCTTCTTTCCTGATGTGGAAGAGTGTTATAAATAGTTATGTATCTTCTTTCCTGATGTGGAAGAGTGTTATAAATAGTTATTTAATTTTATTAATTGTTTTAAAAATGAATCATTTGCCTCTTCTCTGTTATTCAGTTCAAAGTTTAGCACATACAATATGTGAAGTACAAATAGATAAGGGTAGAGGGAAGGGATTCCTTCTTCCATTATAGGCTGTTAATTTTTGTTTTTGAAGAATTCCTACCAAAAATGCAAAATTAAAAAAAATATGGAAAAATAAGAATTGCTTTCCAGTAGAAACTTGCTTTCTGAAAACAAATCACATCTTAATTTTAGCCAAGACTCAGAATTATGATTCAAGCTCTGACAATCACAGGCATTCAAATGATACATAGTGTGGAAATAAAACATGGTAAATTAGACGTTGTGCATGATTGGTTGCTGGTCCAACTGCGAGAGCCTGAAAGATAGACCTCCAACTTTTGAGGTCTCTCTACATGTTCAGAGCTCCTACTGTTAATGGACCATGCTATGTGTCTGGTATACGTAGGGATCATAGCAATAAACAGTCTTATTCTCCTGAACAGTTTTCATGCTTGCTTGCTTGCTTGCAGAATGAAAACTATTCACTGTACTTTAAAAATTCAACTGTTTCCAAAATTTTATCCATACACATCAAATCAGGTTGTAAATTTTGACTCCTGAATAATCTCTATTCTTATTTATGTTGTTTTCATAACATAGAAATAGCTGAGCAAAATTGTTGAAATATTCAAGAAATGTAGTGGATTGTCACTCTAATGAAAATTAATATTCTACAATTTATGTTTTAAAATATCACTGAAATTATATTATTAACTTTAAAATTACTTAAACTACATGTTCTAAATAATTTGTCATTTTTGTACAGTACTCCTTATAGTTTATAACTTTTTCTGGTGTTCCATTGTGTTTGACAGAAACTACTGAACTAACTTTGTTCTGATTTATGTTTGTGCTTTTTAAAGATTATTTATATGAAACTTGCTATGCTTCTATGTAGATATTTAGACCTTCATATTCGCATTCTTGTTCTTGAGAATCAAAATGTCATTACATTTATTACCTATCCATGTATGATGCCATGCTTGGGGGCCATTTTAAACAGTAATACCACCAAAAATATGCTAAATAAAGTGCGAAAAAATAGAACCTTGTCTGTAGAATTAAATCCGAATAAAGATGGTAGAGGATTATTTTGTTCAACTTCAACTTTTATGTTCTGTATTTACAAGTGACCAGAAAAGTATGAAGAAGTATTTCTTTTAGGGACTAAAAGCACATGTTTGAAAGTCAGAGAATGTGCAAATATGAATCCTCAATTAAGGAGATTTAGTATATGCATAATATGTTGATGTTTCAAATTGACTACACTGGCAAAATATCAGAAATAATAGACTGAATATGTACTCACTCTTTTTAGGAAAAACTCCAATTTTTATAAATGTATTGATAAATTCCCATACATTGCCTTTGAAGGGGATTTATAATAATCCTTTGGAAAGTGTTTTGTAGCATATATTAAGACTTTTTACATTATTTATACAATTCCCTTCTTGGAAAACAATTCTTTCTATAAATTACTAAAAATTGTGAATACAAACTCATTTACAATTATTATTAAATATTTATTCTATAAAATCAGGAAGGAAATAAGTGTCCAAACAGACTAAAAGTTACATAAATTACATGTATTCTTGTAAAAATTGTTATGTAGTTTTAAATGGATCAAATTTACTTAAAGTTATTAGTATGGGAAGCTCTGAACATTAAATATGGTAAAGCGACATAAATATGGCAGAGTATTTTGTATAACATGATCTCTGCTATGTAAGTACTTCATAGAAACTAAAAGAATCTTTTCAATAATTGCTTGCAGTGTGTTTTTGATAATTTTGATTTGCTTCTACCATGAGTATACATCCTTACTAGTCATACAAAACTAATGGATAAAATGGAAGGCAGAATGGCTTTCAGGAAACTGATATGGAAATATTTCACATAGAGTCCATTTGATAATGATAGATTAGATAGCAGTAGAAATTCAGATACACCCTCCTCAGTATCAAAGAGTATGGGAGGGGAACCATCTGTGAGACTGATGTGGGAAGTAAATTTGGAAAGAATAACACAAGGAGAATATGTTCTCTGACATTTGATTTCATTCATCCTAAAAGTACAAAATCTCCAAATATTTTCAAAGAATTATAACAGAGGGAAGTTTTTAATTTTTCAAATGAGTTCCTACTGTCTAAATAAAAAAAATACAGTGTTTTTGTTTGCTGTGCATACCAAATTCCTGAAAATTTTTAAGTTTTGTGTATCACATTTTTATGATAGTATAATCAAATACATACTATTTAAATACAATTTCATTTATATTTATGATATTATAATTGAATAGATAGTACATTCAAGAAAATATTTATTTTATTAAAGGAGTGCAAACAATAATAAGATATTTAGGAAACAATTTCAGAACCATCTTTGAAAAAATTGTTTGTAGACTCTTAATAAAATATGAAAATTGTTTTTAATGTTTGACATTGTTCATGTCAAATAAGCACTATTCACAAATGTGTGATGACAAGATCAATTATTGCTGCTTTATGAAATTTCAACAACAATTTACAAAAAAAAAAAAAAGAATTACTTGCCTAGAAATAAAAGTAACAACTTTTACAAATAATTCTACAGGCTAATAAGCTATGGTTTGTTGATATGTCTACCACAGAGTAGGTAGTGTTAAATATTTTATTTTCATGAATATCATATCAGGTACAAACGTATTTCATTCCATGACAATTTATTCCTTAAAGAAATTACTCTAAGCACAGTTGTAAAATTAATTGATCCCAAATTTCACTTCTATAACAAAATTTTCTAAAGTGGAACAAGAAAAAGTAATGCCAAAAATTATGAAGAAAAAATGTCTAAATTTGCCAAAAGAAGTAAAAAAAAGTTATATAGAATGACCACACCAGCAAATAAGCCCAGTCTGGGAGTCAGCACCATAAGCGGGTTGCAGCTGGACTGGGAACAGCTAGACTCAAGCCTCTCCTGCTGAGACAGCTCTATTCATGGACTGTGAGGAGAGAGAACAATGGCTGCACCAGCAAACAAACAAGTCCAGTCTAGGAACCAGAACCATACACCAGCAACCTCTGGACTAGAACAACTAACCCCCATTCCCCCCACCAAATGACTGGCTTATCCAAAGAAACACAGGCTGTGATGATAGCTATCAAGGTGAAATGCAATTGAATTCCTGTGGTGCTTTCATATTTCACTAACATTGCAGGTCTAGGGCAAGTGGTCTAGGGAGAATCTCCTTCTGAGTGTTATAGCCATTGTTGATTCCCTATGGTCTTGTTTTGGGATCTTATATCATTTCTACTGTTTTGTTGGGCTGGGTTTTATTCTCTTTTGTTTTGTTTGATTATGTTAAATCCAATGGTAGGAGAAGCTATTTGAAGGTTAACAAGATATATTACGGTAGCAATTTTGAATTTACTATTGCCTTGTTTTGAAATCCCTTTTGCATTCATTGTTTTGTTTTTATTGTTTCTATTCTAGTTTATTCTATTTGATTTTTACTATGTCTGAAGTTATATGCAGCGATTTTGAAGATATCAAAAGGTATTATGGTAACTATCATTGATTTTGTAATGTTTTAAAGTCCTGTATTTCTTTTTTTTTTTTATTTTTTTTTTTATTTTAAAGAAAGTAAAATATAACAGAATGTAACAAATGAAGTCAATCAAAACAAAGCAGTAGGAGTGGTACAGAACTTTGAAGACCAATAATATGAGTACAATAGCTACTATAACATACCTTGCTATCTTCAAATTAGCTGACCATTCCAACAGATGTAGTAGGATTGAA